>CAUJRU010002352.1:0-81434 GCA_963277665.1 Viscum album | reverse complement strand
ATTAGTCACTTGGTTACAACATTAGTACATGGTGGTGAGGATTTTTGGGAGATGATGGTTTGAAAAATATTTTAAAAAATTCATGGAATGTGAGGATAATTGGGAATGAAGGAATTTATTTAATCTTTAAGAGTGGTTGTCTTATGTTATTAAATATAATCTATTTCATATTTAGATCCAACCACATTTGGTTCAAATTAGATTCAAAAAATTAGGTTTATAATTAATTTTTTAAATTATTTATATGGTTTAGAGAGACATAAAAAACCTATTAAATAATTTTGATTTTATGTAGTTTAAAATTTTACAATTTATTGTTAATATGTTACATTATTTTTTTTATTTTAGTAAATCAATATTCCAACACAGTAACTTTTTCGTGATTAAAAATAAAAATTACTTTATTACCTATGTTTATCATTTCATTCCAATTATTGTATACATTTTCTAACTTCCAAATGTTCATGTAGAGTAATTTAATTTTAAATTTTACTCGCTAAACAAAATGAAAACCAGTTTTTTGAAAGAATAATTTCTAAAATATAAATTTTTTTTATACTATAATTAAATATAAACTAATATAAAAATAATCCATAACTAGATTAATTTAAATAAATATTAACTAATTATAATTCAAAAAAATACAAAAAAATAATTTCAATTTTTATATAATTTAAAATAAAATTATATCTTCAACAAACATTTATATTTTTCACTATTCATTAAAAACTAAATATTTTAAAAACATTTCTTTTTGCCGTAAGATGATTTGCATATTATAATTTCAAAAATAAATTTCACTTGGTCATATACATTTTCTAAGAGTTTAAATAGATAATTACAACCTTTTATCATATGATGCAATATAAATCATTATTGATGTAAATTTGTTTTTGATGAATAAAATTACATTACTAAAAATGTAGTACTCATTTTCAAAAAAAATATATAATAAATTAATAATGTGTATTGATATTATATATTCATTCCCAAAAATTATATTCCTAGTATATAATGTTAAAATTTATGTTATAATATTCTATTGTTTTTATAAACACACGGTTACATATCTTGAATTCCATCGATCATATTTTTTAATTTATATATATATATATATATATGTTATATTATAACAACATTACTATATTTAATCCACAAAAATTGAATGCAGGATCAAAAATCTAGTTTCAAATGTTAAAAATCATAATATTAAAATCTCATACTATAAAAAATATCAACAATTATACAAAATTAAAGGAGGGAAAATGGAATTAAACAAGTTCATATTTAATAACACATAGTAGGATTCCATTTATAAGAAAATAAGTGGATTGTGAAATAATATTCATCGTAGTGAAAACAACTTCCTAATGAATTAAAGAGAGGGATAAGAAATATGATAATTTTAATTATAACATCCACAAAATTATAAATCTGTGTTGGGATAAAAGTATATTTATTTTTTGGTATGATAGTTAAAAAGATAACAAATTTTTCGAAATTCATTTCTTTGACAGAGAACAATAGGAAATATAATTACATTGTGACAATAATTTCATACATTAGTCATATTTCTCCCAAAAATCATCTTTTAATCAAAATTATATATACTAATTTTTCATTACTAAAACACCAATATCAAATAATAATGCTAAAAAAATATCACAAAAAGAAAAACATTATATTCCTTCTATCATTAGGAATTAACCGAATCCAACATTTGTTATGAAAAATTATGCATTTTCCCAAAAACATGTAAACATTCCAACAAAGAAAAATTAATTTAATCTATAATTTTAATCATTAATACATAATGTTGAACATTTAAAACTAAACAAATTCAAAAAAAATATAGACTAATACTGAAACCCAAAAATTAGATAGACATAATCACTTCCTCATCCTAGTTAAATTAAATATTTTTTTTTAAAATATCATACTAGAAATATTATTTCCTATAACACATAATATACATGATATATTAACTATTCATATAAATAAACAAAATCACAATAATGTATCATTTTGACCATATATTCTTCTAATGATTCAACCACCATTTCAAAATTAAAATATAGAATTATTGTGTTTACAAAAATCATATGGGGTTAAAAAATAGTGAGAGAATTATAATATATCATTGATCACCTAATCACAAAATAAATTTCAAATCCAATGGATATAAATATGATAAAATTATTTCTTTGATGTGAACATTACATTTATCTATAATATATTTTAAATATTTTCAAAAATTCATCATAACTCGAAAATCATGTAGGATATTAGATGGTGATTCACCCTGTTAGCCATTATGTTGAGGGTTTTATCCCTACAGCCCTAAGGGATGTGATGGGTTTTCACCAATCCTACAAGTTTTTAACATTATAAATCTATATGAATACATTCCTTATAAAATTACTTATATTTCAGAAACATCCTCAAAAATAAATTTTATATTTTAAACATTAATCATAATTTAATTTCATTAATTTTTCATCCTAATATGTATGAACCCATAATTACCGAAAATATAGAAATCATTTAAACCAAAATAACTAAAAATACCTTAATACATACATCAATCAGAAATAATGGATTTTTTCCTAAAATAATTTTTTTATATAATATACCAAATGGTTACATGTAGGCCATCAATTGTTCCAAAATAGATAAATTTCTCTAAAAAATTATCACTTTTCCCTATATTTCATAGGTATTGATTCCATCTAACATATAGTTAAAAATAATTGAAACGAAACCCTATTTTTTAATAATCAATTGTAATTTACATGATTTTCATTAAATTAATAAAATAAAACTATATCATAAATTTGATAAAACAATACATAAACACATCAGTCATTTGACATTATAATTAAACCATTAAATATGGTTAATATACTTATTCCTTAATAATTCATACATATAATCAATGATATAAATTTTATTCTTATAATTCACAAATATTAACCCACAAATAGTACATACATATATGAAAATAATTAATTCCATAATAATAAATTTCATTTTTTTATATCAATTTTATCTTCATATAAGAAGAACATCTTCTAGAAATTAAATTTCCATGTCCTTAGTGGAATTTAAATTTTTTTGAGAATTCATAAAAATGGTATTTAGAAATTAATTAAAAAATATACCATGACAAATATGTTTTTTCCCTAAAAAGGTGTGTTATTATATATGGATAGTAGTTTCTTGTTGGTGATTAGAATAGTAAAAATGATTTCACTTTAATTTGAACATTATTTTATAATAATATTAATAATTAAATAATCTATATGGGAGAAGATGTTTTTATAAGATTTTATTCCATCCATATTGTTAAAAAATTATTAATATATGGAAATGAATATCATTGAACCATTAAATTAATTATTAAATGTTAAAATGAAAATATTCTATAAAATAAAATAGTAATAGATACTTTATAGTAATTTAATCATAAAATTAATTATACCCAAATCAAATGACATTATACATGAAATATCATTAAATTATACTTATTTTCTATATATTCTACATGATAAACAATATAAGTATTGTGAAAATTATTTGACTTATAATTGTCATTAAATATATAAAACCATGACAGTATATATAACACTTACGAAAACATTATGGAAAACAATATAATTTCCAATGATTCCTAAACCCTCCCCTAATAACAAATGTATAAACCAAATATTAAAATTGAATTATTCATGTGGTTTTGAAATAGAATTCAACATCATAAAATTATAATGATCATTTTAATTTGTAGTTTTATGAAATTTTTACGAACTCTTACAATGTAATCTAGTAAATTACATTTGGAAACATATACTCACTATTAATTTTTCACATAAAAACTTTTAAAATAATATATGATATATTTTCATGCTAAATATTCACAATTTTCCACTTTGAATCATTCAGCCCCTTACTCATCATTGAACCATATGAAACCATTTTAAAATTTTGGTATGTGAATAAAATCTCAATATGGGACACCAAAAGAAAAAACTTGTCAAACCAGTAAAAAAACATGAAATCCATTGATAATTTTACCTTTTTATCATTGTTCAATTACATGTTTATGCAATTAATTTTAACATGAAAACAAATAACAATAATAAAAATTAATCCCTTTTAGAAACATAGATAATCATATTAATAAATACCTTTCAAACAACTTTTTAATTTGAATAACTATATGGGTAGCATCAAATATAAGAATTAATCAGTGCATTAGAGATCTATCAGGGTGAACCACTTATTTTAGCAATAATGGGATTTCTCTACACAATATTTTCAACCATCGTATATAATATAATGTGCTCAACCATTCCTTATGGTCTGACCTATCATATATGTTATGACAGTTTCACTTTATGTTATCTGTGCCACCCCATCATATACGATGTAAGAGGATCAATCGATGTTAAATGGGTTAATCCATTTATCTTGTCCAATGATCATGTACTAGATTATAAATATTTTTTTTAATTCTCTTAATTCTTCTACATAAAATATATGGAAAACCCAAATACAATTTTGATATCAAAATACCATTTAATAACATCATATCATTGATGTGATTTTTAATCAAAAAATCTAATAATATTATCAGATATAAATTCATATAAAAAAATTAATACAACATCAGATATTCAAAAATAATTTCACAAAAAAAATTTACAAGAAATATTTGATGAAGAATATTCTTATCCAAATGAACTAAAATTTTTTTTACGAATTTCCTTTACCACATTGTAATTAAGTGAATCATTTGAATCATGAATGATTAATATTTAATAAAACATTAGATTTCATTATAGTAGAGTTATTGGGGATATAATATATAATAGTACTATACATAAATTACATAAATGAATATAGGTACACGAAATAAAAATTTATCTCAAAAAAAGTAAATTGATATTATGTTCCCGAAAAATTATTAGTATAATAAAATTAGTAAAAAAAATTATAAATTATTTTAATATTAAAGACCCTGACTCTAAAATATTATATCCATTTCCGTTATTGATTATATTGATATATATAAATGAATCAAATTACCAGAGACTGAATGGTTTAGTATCTCTAAAAATCCAGATACAAACGTAATTGTTACATTCAATTATGAAATGAAAAACAACATAAAAACTCCATTGGAAAACCCCATATGTTCCAATATTATCCCAATAAGTAATTCAGAATGCATATATTTGATTCTTGTGGAAAATAAATCATAATAAATAGATAATCTCAGCTGCTCAGTATGGGTATTAAATCCAAAATATCTATCATAAACATTAACCATACGGTAATTTCAACAACAAAAAACACAATCAGTTAGTAAATAATCTTTAGCATAATATAGGATGAATATAAACTGAACACGTAATGGAATATAAATAATAACATGAGAAGTAAACATAACCATGAAAATTCAAATTGTCTAATAATAACAGGTATTACCAACTACAAATATCATAATGAGGGAATGAATAATGTTGAAATGGAATTTTGGTTGATATTTGAAATACTAGAACATGGGGGAGTGGTGTGGGAGATGTAATGGGTATAAATATGTCATGATTCATTATCTTTTATGTGTTACAAGAAGAGGTGGTTAGGGGTGGTATTTATAAGGGATTGAATGAGTGTTTTGGATTAACTTTATTCATTTGCTTATTATTATGGATCAACACTATCGGTAGTATTGATTAATTATACTAAATATATTAAATAGATCATGAATGTTTTAACTAATGGGTTCTAATATCACATATCACTTAAAATACATTTATTTGGCTTAAAATGTAAAATATTTCAATTTATCGTATTTCTCTATTACCCAAAATATATACTATTTTAAAAAACCCAAAATTTCAACATAACAATTTTTTTATGTTTATAATAAAAAAATAATGTCCATTTTACAAAAAATGACTTTATAAATATGATATATTTTCCTTTTAATTAAAATCATTATTCATTAAAAATATATTGTTTTTAAACATTTGACTGATTTTAGGAAACATTGGAAGACCAATTATGGACTAGAAAAATTATTTGATAATCACATTAAAACAAAATATAAATTTAGGCATCAATTTTATGAAAATAAATAATACTTTAATTCAATATATTTTTTATAATATTATAAATAATCATTTACATTTAATAAAAATACCAAAACTCAATTTATCATTTCAAATAAAAATTGGCATTTAAAAAGTTATAAATATATCATATTTTATGTTATATGGTACCTAAATTTTATTTGTACACCAATTATTGATGATACTATTCTATTTGTGGGATTACTATACCTAATTTTTAATTTACTATTCATAAAAAAAATTATGTTATCAATGAAATGCAAAAAAAGTCATCAATGTAAATTTTAAAATTTTTATTTCATATATTTATAAAATGTAAAATAGTATAAAATTTTATTATTAAAAAGATAAACCCTTAAAAACATTAAAATATTCATTTTAGAAAGAATGTTTTTTTTAATAGGGGATTTATTCTTATCATAAGCCCATCAAAATTTTAAGACCAATTTAAAAACATTTCATTTAAAATAGAAAATATAAATTTCATAATGGTGTCAATACAATTAATTTTTTCCAATATAATGGATAGGTTATAAAAATAATAATTACCAATGGTTTGTGTTAGGTAAGAGTTGGGTGAAACATAATTTATCAATGATATTGAATTTAAGAAGACTCATATCTTAATATATTGGGGTGCTAAATTAAACTCTCAATCCATAGAATGTATCCATTAAATTTTTAAACATAACATCAAGAATCAAAGGATGATACAGGAAAATTCAAATCAGGGTAACCCACATCAAAAATTTTCTTAGTAAACCATTTTCCTATATAGTGGGAGAGGAAAATTTGATAGTCACTACAAAACTAGGTTTCCCGATATGAGGATATTAGTAGTAAGTGAAAAAAATATTTATTGAAAATAAATCTAAATATCATGTTCCAATGGAGACTAATAGAGAACATGGTCATTAAAATGAATAGCATAAAAAAACAAAACACACTATGTTGGTCAAAAGACTACTAATTTCTCATAAAGTAATATGATCATGTTACTATTGCAATATAATATCCATAATGTTTAAGGTTTATTTTAATATCCTTATAATAGCATGATAAAATATACTAACTTGATTCCATTCCATGTAGTAGTGTCATCTTTTCTTTGTTCTTCCATCTATCTTTGCATCTTTTCTCAAACCAAACGATGGTTATTCTTGATGAATTTTTATGATTGAAACAATATAATGTAACAATCCAAAAGTCATTAATTATGCAATTAAATGTATACTGATACTAAATAGGTATCACTTGTCATCAATTATGAAAAATTATTTTTTAACATTAATAAATAAATTCCATAATCCATTACCTAAGTAGAAAACTTTAAGTCCCATTCAAAATATTTATGACCAAATTCAATGAACAAATTTTTTTTGAGAAATATTACATAACAATATATTTTCCCCAAAACAACAAAAATTATCTTTTATTTTCACATTAAAAATTTTCAAAAACCTTGATAACCATCAATCATTAATGAAAACACGAATGTATCTATAATAAAAAACAAGTTTGTTGCTTATAATCAATAAATCCAAACATCTAATAATACAAATGTAACATAAATCATTGGAACAATAAATACCTTCATATTAACCAATAATATCCAATATACATATATATATATATATATTATTATCTCAATATCAATAACATATTTTGGATTAACATTCAAATATCATGTGGTATAAAGAAGATTAAATACAATTGAATCACTTCTCTTGATTACTAGTTCTCTTCATCAAATACTTCCAATTACATAAAGAATAAGTACTTCAATAAAATACATATATACCTCATGATTTATGTAACTAGAACATTAGGGATTTAATACTAAAAAAATAAAAATATTCAATAAAAACATCAGAAAATCAATTATTCAACTTCATTAGTAGTATTAACATATAATTGTAGATAATACATTAGATTCATCTTTTGAATAATTTCATAATGTTGCGAAATTTATTTTCATAGTTCCCCATATCTTTATTGTTAAATCATGGGACATTAGAAAATTATTTCATCACCTTACAATCCCGAGAAGGGGTCATATTAATCCTTACTTGAAGAATACTCCTTTTTCTATTTTACAATTTACCGAGGTGTTTCAATCATATAATTTCACATATGGGAAAATCCTTTATTCCCTTATTCCAATTATCCATATTTTCTCTAAATTACTCTTCTTATCTCTGCCATACTTTTTTTCATAAATAATATTCTTTTCTTTCATCCTTTAAATTTCATATTACTTCAATAATTAATTCATGGTCTTGATATAAAATGATATTATATCCACATAGTATGTTAAATATTTGAATACTAATTCAATTTGATTAATTGGCATAAAAAAATTCAATAAATGTAAAATATTACTCTTTAGGACATATTTCTAGTATTCAACATGCCTTGATAATCTCGTAAAGTCGGATTCATATATAGAAAAATTTTCTTCTCCATTTTATCATGGACTCAAGAATATTGTCTCCATATAATCTTTAAATTCATTACTGAAATAAATTTACAATACAAATTACATTAAATACATCCATTCCATGTTTTATATTTCCCCATCCTCCTTATTGTTTTTAATCCGTGACCCTCATTGATCTAAATCTCCATAGAGATGTAAAAATATAAAGAAAAATGTCTCCCTTTCATTATGTCAAAGAGAGATATACCATTTCTAGGTGTTATATCCATTTATTTTCTATAAATGGATTTTTAGACACATTTAATTTTACATGTCGTTGATTCATAAAATAAATTAAAATTGTAAATCAATATAATTAATCAAAAGGATACTTCATAGGGGAATGATTATTTCACATAACTCAATTTAGTTGTCCCGATATTGTTATAATTTTATCAGGTCTAGCTTCAGTTCTAGCTTCAATATCATTATCCAGAATATGGGGGAAATTCCTATATGGAATAAATGCAATGATATATTTACTATTCCATCCAATATGCTCTATTTCTAAAAAAAATTCCAAACATTATCATTTTATGAAAAATTAAAATGAGTTAATCACATTAAAATATATATATATATATATATATATATAACTATTATTAACATCATAATCATGGTTACCACGACAATATTTCCAACCTTACATATAAGGTTATAATTCCCAAATCAATTTTTTTTCTAAACCTGTCTTCCAAAATTTATACTAGTCTTCTTCTAATACAAAAAGAAAATACCCTAACATGAGTAGCTTATAGTGGGTGAAATACATCATTATATAGTCATAGATTCATGAATCGAATACCAATGGACTGAATAGATTCAAATTTGTGGAAAACTAGTTAAATACTTAAATATTACATTACAACATGAGTGGAAAAAAATATAAACTCTATTGGAATCAACCCTAAAATCCTAGATTATCCATGAATGTATTTAATTATATACATATTCACAAACTTTGAAAAAATCATAAGAAATGTGTTATCACATATTCTTACAAAGGGTATTATATAATAATAAATCAATCATACCTAAAAAATAATGAATGGTGATTACATAAAAAACACATTCTATTAGAACATAATCAATATCTAAATTTGGAAGAAATGAAATGTGAATAAAAATGTCATAAAAAATAATCACATTATAATGAATCATAACTATGAATATTCTACTAGTTGAATAATCAAATTTATTATCAATTACTATTATAAATATGAGGTAAGGAATAATTTCTGACATCATAATCACAATATTAATCCAATGTCCACGACCTCATATTAAAATTTAAAAAACCAGGACTAGTTTGTCTCAAAAGACCTATCGATGAATCCATGGGCTCTAAAGGCCGCCAATCATATCATACTAAGACCAATTTATTCCTCATATTAAAGGGGTGGATCATAATCAATATATATATTCATATTGAAATTGGAATATTAAATATTAATAAAATTTCCAATAAAATAAACATAATCAAAATCCATATAGAGTAATATAGAGAATCGTATCAACATTGTACATCTATATAAATATTCATAAACCATTCAAAAAAAATTTGTATAGAGTAACATACGAGATCAATGTTAATAAATAATATGATTCAACAGAGGGTGTTGAATATATGTAAATATTCTAATACCATCATTGAAGAATTCTTTAGAGTTATACCATTTTTTTATTTGGAAGGAATAGTTATATTGGAAAAGATTTTTTTATTTATGATAAAATCATATTGGAAACAAATATATATAAAAAAATAAAAATCAATATCAATTATATTTGAGAAATAACTTAATCCAAAATTAATTTAAAACATGTAAAATGGGTTTTAAAAAAAATAGTATAATTATTCCACTTCAGTGCAGCTTAAGGGAAAATGTAATGGGGTATTTATATATGACAAAGGAATAATTTTTTTCATAAAAAAAATTAAATTAGATTGTTTTTCATGATGAAAAGATATATTTTAGAAAAATAATGGTTCCTTAAGTCTTGTTACATAGTGTAACTGAAAATGGGTATTAAATTGGGAAGTTTTCTTTAATTGGGATTACTTGTCAGGTAAATTAATAAGGGTATAAAATAAAACATGTATTTAACCACCAATAAAAAATAAACTGATCTTTGAACACAATATAGTAAATATGGAGGGGAATATATGAATAATTACGAATTGAAATAAGATAATGATAGATAAATCATAGCCTGATGAAAAAATGGATGTTTGGGGAGAAATCTTGTACCCTTTATAAAAAGATGCACCATATAGCCATTAAATTAATAAAATTAAAATTAATCATTGAATTTAATGAATATAATTTATTCAAGATATGATATGTTAATGGGAGGTATATATTCACCACACACACATAGATTATGTGGTGAATTAGTCATGTATCTCAAAGAGAAAAGTTAGATCACAAAACCCTTACATTATAAATGAATGTGTTATTATATTGAACAAAATTTCTTAGATAATGAAATAATATTAATTAATTAATTATGATCAAAATAAACATTTATATTCTTTATTATTATTTAATGAAATTTATTTATTGAATTTTTCATGACATATGAGATTAAATTTCCTCAATTAAAAGTGTTCTTTTCCATGATTTTCATGATTTATTATCTTGTACACCTCTATCAAAGAACATAAAAATTGAGAATTGTAATATAAAATTGAAATTATATTTTATTAACTAAATTTTTGATGACTTAATATTTTCATACATCATGTTGTTTCCATATGAGAGAATGATTCATTAAATAAATCATTAACGATAACCGTTTAGGTATTTTTGGCATTTTTTGGATCAACAAGAATAAATTTTTTCTTATTAATAAATAATATTTACATATAAAAGTTATAGATAACTAAATATGCATTAATAACCATAATATAATATTTTTTAGCAATAAAAATATTATTATTTCCATCATTGAAGGAGACAAGGAAAACACATCATCCATGATGATGATAAATTGTCCCATCACAGATGATATTTGGAAATTTTAAATACATGGTAGGGGAGAAGGGGGTTTGATGATTAATATTAAATTAACATAATAATATACCAGTATATATAACATAATGGAGTTATACTACATGTATTCAAAGAGTATGTATTTAGTGGATTCAAAAATAAATTAAATTGAAAAAAATTTGAGGAACTAAATATGATTATATAACTTTAACTTTTCTTCTTTATAACATCCTTAATTAACTCTATTATGGTCTTTTGGGATATAATAATCACATTTAAATTAATATATTCTCTTGTTTGTCTAAAATCACTATTAAATATCTTGTATGTTATCAAACATAGCCATTTATATTAAAATATTACAATGTATTAATGAATATATGTTGTTTTATATGAACAAATATATTTAACATGTTACTTAATATAGGTAAAATGAAATCAAGATGAATTGGGTGACAACCATTGTATGATAGTCCAGAAATCATTTATTATATAAGACATAGTAATCATATATTATAGATCTATAAAGGATATGATGAACTAGTCATTAAGTTATATATATTTCATATTCCAACCATGTCAATATGATATTAAAATATAGTAATGATATATCCTAACTCACAGTGGAGGTGTAGTGAGTTGAAAGATAATAAAGCATGTTTTGGTTGTTTATTATAAAGTAGAGTGTAAATATCATCTATATTCTAGGAAATCTAAATAAGATATTTGGATTGAAAGCATGTTATTAAATCATGTCATGGTTCCTTGTAGTAAATACCCAGACACAACCTATTGGGTTGATATGATACCACTATATCAAAAAAAAGTGCCAACATCTCATTGATATAAAAAGAATAGACATAAAAAATATCATCTATTAATTGATTTTTGTCCAAGAGATGATGACACTATGACCAGAGTAATCATAGAGAAAAAACCTCAAAGTTCCATAATTTATTTAATGAAATCAACATACACAAGGTAATCTCATGATAAATAGTGGACAAAAACACATTGGTTGTTCTCTCTAGTCCAGGTAGGATCCTACATGAGTTGAGGTCCTATAAACAGGTATTTTTACATAATATGGAATGTTTATTTAAATAATTTAATAAGGAATAAAATATATTTTTACATTTAATTTATTATTTTAGGTGAATTTATGGTAAAAATTCCCCTCTATATTTATTGCAGTAGAAATGGAATAGCAGTTCCCCACTACAATGAGATACTTCAAATGCGATTGAAATATTATTAAGAATCATTATTTGGTATGATAATATTCCATGATGGGGTAAAAGGTATGTTTACTATCAGGTGAAAGTTACAAGATTCATCCAATGATTCATATCAATAAGATATTACATGATAATACATAATATGGGAGATTACAAGAACATAGACACTTGTAGAAATTTCTAATGTTAATTTATCTTTTGATATTACATTCAATGAGCTTGTAAAATGATATATTCACATTAACATTGTTATTAATTTTTATCATGACTCAAACTCCTTTATGTATTGACATTACCATAATGATCTATTATCAAATAATCAATGTGTGCATTGGGTGTATCAGGAATTATACGTTATTAATGAATACATCTAGCAATAATTTTCCATTATATATTTATGGAAGTTGATATAATTGAGATCCTATTTGACATGAACCATTTATATAAGTTTCATTTCCCTAATTACATTTACACGTTCTCTCCTAATAATCAAAGAATGATATTTCAAAAATAATGGATGATGAGACATTCATGGAACCTGTATAATAAAAAATTAAATTATGGGGAATATATTGCACATTTATAAATCAAAAGGGGATTTGTAATTATTAAAAATCAACATCTTCTATGGGTTCCCTAACCCATTTATAGATTCTATTATAGGATATTTGACATACTCTCTTAATTTCATTCAATAAGTGTTATATAGAGTCTTAGAAAATTTATTTATTTTGATGAAAATAAAATATTATTTATATTTAAAAAATTTATTTGATATTATTATCTTGATGATGAGGTCATTTAAATTAATGAAATGTTATATGAACACATATTTTAAATTAATATTTATTTAAATGGAAAATTTTAATTTTTTTCAATATATAATATTAATTTAACTATTCTAATTCATAGAATAATTATTATTATTTATTTTTATATAAATAAGATATATAGATATGTGAATATTAAAAAATTATTTACTGACTATTCAATGAATAAAATACTTCTTTGTTTGATTACTAAAAATTATTTAATAACTATATTTTTTATTATATTCAATAACTGTCATAAAGGTTGAGCATACTAAGATTAGGTATAGTGATAAATATAAATTTTTGAGACCAAAATATGATATTTTTAATTGATAATGTTATCATAGACCATGTAATAAAATAATAATTTTATTTTATTACATGTAACGGGTTCACACATGGGTTAGTATTTTATTAATTGTCTATTGGGATATTATTTACATATTTAGAAAACCCAACGATCTATGTATTGACTACTTTGACATTCTATTGACGGTTTTTCATTGGGTACATAATATTTAAACCTATTCATAACCAGGGGAAGGAATCATATGAAATGGTGATCTTATATCCTCTATAAGGGTATATAATTGAGATATCAACATAAATTTTCCTTGGAGTATGTGAACATGTGAATACAGATTTTAAAAAAATAACATCAATATCATATATCATAATAATTATTATTGAAATATGAAATGAATTTTCATATAATAATAATGAAAATGGAATTAAATGATTGGATCCATGAGAACATAACACTGGAATTAGAAATGGGACATGTAATTACAATCATTCATGTCATATAAACTCACCAATTTTCAATAATTAAGCAATTAATTGGAGGAATATATTTGTCTCACCCATCATGAATTCCATAAATTCTTGTCCCACGTGATCAAAAAACATTAATCATATGAAAAGTTTTGAATGTAAATGGGATTATGTAATCCATTCCACTATGAATAAGAGATGGAAATGAAATGGGTTTCATACACATCAATTCGCCAATAACATATCCTATCAATAGATTTAATGAAGATTATTTCCATTAATCAAATCCTTATTAGATAATATGTTACATTAAAGGATGTCATCATTGATTGAAAATGATATTTAACCATTTGTTGTATCATTTTTTGAGGCAAGTATCTATTACACTTTGAAAATAACTTTATTGAACTTATTAAATTTTTAAAATACATTTATTTTTAAATTACACTGTAATATTGTAGTGGAATAATAAAATAAATTTCTATTTAAGATGGTGTAAAATATTTATTTATTTATTATTTATTATTTATTATTTATTATTTATATTTATTTATTATTTATTATTTATATTTATTTATTTGATATCTATTATTTATTATTTATTATTATTTATTATTCATTATTGATTATTTATTATTTATTATTGATTATTGATTATTGATTATTGATTATTGATTATTGATTATTGATTATTGATTATTGATTATTGATTATTGATTATTGATTATTTCTTATTTCTTATTTCTTATTTCTTATTTCTTATTTCTTATATATTATATATTATATATTATTTATTATTTATTTTTATTTTTTATTTATTATTTATTATTTATATTTATTTATTTGATATTTATTATTTATTATTCATTATTTCTTATTTCTTATTTCTTATTTCTTATTTCTTATTTTTTATATATTATTTATTATTGATTATTGATTATTGATTATTTAGTATTTATTATTTATTATTTATTATTGATTATTGATTATTGATTATTGTTTATTGTTTTTTGATTATTGATTATTGATTATTAATTATTTATATCTATTATGTATTTGTTATTTATTATTTATTATTTATTATTTATTATTTTTTATTTTTTATTTTTTATTTTTTATTTATTTATTAGTTATTATTTATTAGTTATTATTTTTTTTTATTTATATATATTTATTATTTATTATTTATTATTTATTATTTATTATGTATTATTTATTAATTATATTTATATTTTATTTTTTATATTATATTTATTATTTATTAGTTATATTTATTTATTTGATATTTATTATTTATTATTTATTATTATTTATTATTTATTATTCATTATTGATTATTGATTATTGATTATTGATTATTGATTATTGATTATTGATTATTGATTACTGATTATTGATTATTGATTATTTATTATTTATTATTTATTATTTATTATTCATTATTTATTATTTATTATTTATTATTTATTATTTCTTATATATTATTTATTATTTATTATTTATTATTTATTATTTATATCTATTATTTATTATTTATTATTTATTATTTATTATTTATTATTTATATCTATTATGTATTTATAATTTAGTATTTAGTATTTATTATTTAGTATTTATTATTTAGTATTTATTATTTATTATTTATTATTTGTTATTTGTTATTTGTTATTTATTATTGATTATTTATTATTTATTATTTATTATTTAGTATTTATTATTTATTATTTGTTATTCATTATTGATTATTGATTATTGATTATTGATTATTGATTATTGATTATTGATTATTGAATATTGAATATTGATTATTGATTATTGATTATTGATTATTGATTAGTGATTAGTGATTAGTGATTATTGATTATTGATTATTTATTATTTATTATTCATTATTAATTATTAATTATTCATTATTCATTATTTATTATTTATTATTTATTATTTATATCTATTATTTATTATTTATTATTTATTATTTATTATTTATTATTTATTATTTATTATTTATTAGTTATTATTTATTAGTTTTTTTTTTTTATTATTTATTTATTATATTTATTTATTATTTATTATTTATTATTCGTATTTATTTATTTGATATTTATTATTTATTATTTATTATTATTTATTATTCATTATTGATTATTGATTATTGAGTATTGATTATTGATTATTGATTATTGATTATTGATTATTGATTATTGATTATTGATTATTGATTATTGATTATTGATTATTGATTATTGATTATTGATTATTGATTATTTCTTATTTCTTATTTCTTATTTCTTATTTCTTATATATTATATATTATATATTATTAATTATTTATTATATATTATATATTATATATTATATATTATTTATTATATATTATTTATTATTTATTATTCATTATTCATTATTTCTTATTTCTTATTTCTTATTTCTTATTTTTTATATATTATTTATTATTGATTATTGATTATTGATTATTTAGTATTTATTATTTATTATTTATTATTCATGATTGATTATTGATTATTGATTATTGATTTTTGATTATTGATTTTTGATTATTGATTTTTAATTATTTATATCTATTATGTATTTGTTATTTGTTATTTATTATTTATTATTTATTATTTATTATTTATTATTTAATATTTAATATTTAATATTTAATATTTAATATTTTTTATTTTTTATTTTTTATTTATTTGTTAGTTATTATTTATTAGTTATTATTTATTTTTTTGTTTATTATTTATTATTTATATTTATTTATTATTTATTATTTATATTTATTTATTGTTTATTATTTATATCTATTTATTATTTATATTTATATTTATTTATTATTTATTATTTATTATTTATTATTTATATTTATTTTTTATTTTTTATATTATATTTATTATTTATTATTTATATTTACTTATTTGATATTTATTATTTATTATTTATTATTATTTATTATTCATTATTCTTTATTGATTATTGATTATTGATTATTGAGTATTGATTATTGATTATTGATTATTGATTATTGATTATTGATTATTTATTATTTATTATTTATTATTTATTATTCATTATTTATTATTTATTATTTATTGTTTATTATTTCTTATATATTATATATTATTTATTATTTATTATTTATTATTTATATCTATTATTTATTATTTAGTATTTATTATTTATTTTTAGAATTTATTATTTATTATTTATTATTTATTATTTATTATTTATTATTTTTCATTTTTTATTATTTATTTATTATTTATTAATGATTATTTATTATTATGTATTTATTATTTATTATTTATTATTTATTATTCATTATTGATTATTGATTATTGATTATAGATTATTGATTATTGATTATTGATTATTGATTATTGATTATTGATTATTGATAATTGATAATTGATTATTTATTATTTATTATTTATTATTTATTATTCATTATTCATTATTTATTATTTATTATTTATTATATATTATTTCTTATTTTTTATGTATTATTTATTATTTATTATTTATTATTTCTTATATATTATTTCTTATTTCTTATTTCTTATATATTATATATTATTTATTATTTATTATTTATTATTTATTATTTATTATTTATCTTTATTTATTATTTATTATTTATTATTTATTATTTATTATTTATATTTATATTTATTTATTATTTATTATTTATATTTATTTATTTTTTATATTTATTTAGTATTTATATTTATTTAGTATTTATATTTATTTAGTATTTATATTTATTTAGTATTTATATTTATTTAGTATTTATATTTATTTAGTATTTATTATTTATATTTATTTATTATTTATTATTCATTATTTATTATGTATTATTTATTATTTATTATTTATTATATATATTTATTTATTATTTGTTATTTATTAGTTATTTTTTATTTTTTATTGTTTATTATTTATTATTTATATTTATTTATTATTTATATTTATTTATATTTATTATTTATATTTATTTATTGTTTATTATTTATATCTATTTATTATATATTATTTATATATATTTATTTTTTTTATTTTTTATTTTTTTATTTTTTATTTATATTTATTTATTTGATATTTATTATTTATTATTTATTATTTATTATTTATTATTAATTATTCATTATTGATTATTGATTATTGATTATTGATTATTGATTATTGATTATAGATTATTTATTATTTATTATTTACTATTTATTATTTATTATTTATTATTTATTATTTATTATTTATTATTTATTATTCATTATTCATTATTTATTATTTATTCATTATTATTTCTTCTATATTATTTATTATTTATTATTTGTTTTTTATTATTTATTTTTTATTATTTATTATTTATATTTACTTATTATTTTTTATTTATCTTTTTTTATTTATATTTATTTATTTAATATTTAATATTTATTATTTATTATTTATTATTTATTATTCATTATTTATTATTTTTTATTTATTCATTGTTATTTCTTCTATATTATTTATTATTTATTAATTATTATTATTTTTTATTTATTATTTATATTTACTTATTATTTTTTATTTATCTTTTTTTATTTATATATTTTTATTTAATATTTATTATTTATTATTTATTATTTATTATTTATTATTCATTATTGATTATTGATTATTGTTTTTTGAATATTGAATATTGAATATTGATTATTGATTATTGATTATTTCTTATTTCTTATTTTTTATTTATTATTTATTAGTTATATTTATTTATTAGTTATTATTTATTAGTTATTATTTATTATTTATAATTTATAATTTATAATTTAGTAATTATTATTTATATATATTTATTATTTATATTTATTTATTATTTATTATTTATATTTATTTATTATTTATTATTTCTTATTTCTTATTTATATTTTCTTATTTAATATTTAATATTTATTATTCATTATTGATTATTGATTATTGATTATTGATTATTGATTATTGATTATTGATTATTTATTATTTATTATTTATTATTTATTATTTATTATTTATCAATTATTATTTATTATTTATTATTCATTATTGATTATTGATTATTGATTATTGATTATTGATTATTTATTATTTATTATTTATTATTTATGTCTATTATTTATTATTTATTATTTATTATTTATATCTATTATTTTTTATTTTTTATTTTTTATTTTTTATTTATTATTTATATATATTATGTATTTATTATTTATTATTTATTATTTATTATTTATTATTTATTATTTATTATTTATTAATTATAATTTATCTTTATTTATTATGTATTATGTATTATGTATTATTTATATTTATTTATTATTTTTATTTATTTATTATTTATTATTTATTATTTATTATTTATTTTTAATTATTTATATTTATTTATTATTTATATTTATTTATTATTTATATTTATTTATTATTATTATTATTTATATTTATTTATTATTTATTATTTATTATTTATTATGTATTATGTATTATTTTTTAATTATTATTTATATTTATTTATTAGTTATTATTTATTATTTATTTTTTATTTTTTATTTTTTATTTTTTATTTTTTATATTTATTTATTATTTATATTTATTTATTATTTATTATTTATTATTTATTATTTATTATTATTATTATTTATATTTATTTATTATTTATTATTTATTATTTATATTTATATTTGTTTTTTATTTTTTATATTATATTTATTATTTATTATTTATATTTACTTATTTGATATTAATTATTTATTATTTATTATTATTTATTATTTATTATTCATTATTGATTATTGATTATTGAGTATTGATTATTGATTATTGATTATTGATTATTGATTATTGATTATTTATTATTTATTATTTATTATTTATTATTTATTATTTATTATTTATTATTTATTATTTATTATTTCTTATATATTATATATTATTTATTATTTATTATTTATTATTTATATCTATTATTTATTATTTATTATTTATTATTTATTATTTATATCTATTATGTATTATGTATTTATTATTTATTATTTATTATTTAGTATTTATTATTTATTATTTATTATTTATTATTTATTATTTATTATTTGTTATTTATTATTTGTTATTTATTATTTATTATTTATTATTTATTATTTATTATTCATTATTGATTATTGATTATTGATTATTGATTATTGATTATTGATTATTGATTATTGATTATTGATTATTGATTATTGATTATTGATTATTGATTATTGATTATTGATTATTTATTATTTATTATTCATTATTCATTATTCATTATTCATTATTCATTATTCATTATTTATTATTTATTATTTATTATATATTATTTATTATTTCTTATGTATTATTTATTATTTATTATTTATTATTTCTTATATATTATATATTATTTCTTATTTCTTATATATTATATATTATTTATTATTTATTATTATTTATTATTCATTATTGATTATTGATTATTGATTATTGATTATTGATTATTGATTATTGATTATTGATTATTGATTATTTATTATTTATTATTTATTATTTATTATTGATTATTTATTATTCATTATTTATTATTTATTATTTATTGTTTATTATTTCTTATATATTATATATTATTTATTATTTATTATTTATTATTTATATCTATTATTTATTATTTAGTATTTATTATTTATTTTTAGTATTTATTATTTATTATTTATTATTTATTATTTATTATTTATTATTTTTCATTTTTTATTTTTTATTTATTATTTATTAATGATTATTTATTATTATGTATTTATTATTTATTATTTATTATTTATTATTCATTATTGATTATTGATTATTGATTATAGATTATTGATTATTGATTATTGATTATTGATTATTGATTATTGATTATTGATAATTGATAATTGATAATTGATTATTTATTATTTATTATTTATTATTCATTATTAATTATTTATTATTTATTATTTATTATTTATTATTTCTTATTTCTTATGTATTATTTATTATTTATTATTTATTATTTATTATTTCTTATATATTATTTCTTATTTCTTATTTCTTATATATTATATATTATATATTATTTATTATTTATTATTTATTATTTATTATTTATCTTTATTTATTATTTATTATTTATTATTTATTATTTATTATTTATATTTATATTTACTTATTATTTATTATTTATATTTATTTATGATTTATATTTATATTTATTTATTAATTATTATTTATATTTATTTATTATTTATATTTATTTATTTTTTATATTTATTTAGTATTTATATTTATTTTGTATTTATATTTATTTAGTATTTATATTTATTTAGTATTTATATTTATTTAGTATTTATTATTTATATTTATTTATTATTTATTATTCATTATTTATTATGTATTATTTATTATTTATTATTTATTATATATATTTATTTATTATTTGTTATTTATTAGTTATTTTTTATTTTTTATTGTTTATTATTTATTATTTATATTTATTTATTATTTATATTTATTAATCTTTATTATTTATATTTATTTATTGTTTATTATTTATATCTATTTATTATATATTATTTATATTTATTTATTTTTTTTATTTTTTATTTTTTTATTTTTTATTTATATTTATTTATTTAATATTTATTATTTATTATTTATTATTTATTATTTATTATTTATTATTCATTATTGATTATTGATTATTGATTATTGATTATTGATTATTGATTATAGATTATTTATTATTTATTATTTATTATTTATTATTTATTATTTATTATTTATTATTTATCATTTATTATTTATTATTTATTATTTATTATTTATTATTCATTATTCATTATTTATTATTTATTCATTATTATTTCTTCTATATTATTTATTATTTATTATTGGTTTTTTATTATTTATTTTTTATTTTTTATTTTTTATATTTACTTATTATTTTTATTTATCTTTTTTTATTTATATTTATTTATTTAATATTTAATATTTAATATTTATTAATTATTATTTATTATTCATTATTTATTATTTATTATTTATTCATTATTATTTCTTCTATATTATTTATTATTTATTAATTATTATTTTTTTATTTATTATTTATATTTACTTATTATTTTTTATTTATCTTTTTTTATTTATATATTTTTATTTAATATTTAATATTTATTATTTATTATTTATTATTTATTATTCATTATTGATTATTGATTATTGTTTTTTGAATATTGAATATTGATTATTGATTATTGATTATTGATTATTTCTTATTTCTTATTTTTTATTTATTATTTATTATTTATATTTATTTATTAGTTATTATTTATTAGTTATTATTTATTATTTATAATTTATAATTTATAATTTATTAATTATTATTTATATATATTTATTATTTATATTTATTTATTATTTATTATTTATATTTATTTATTATTTATTATTTATTATTTATTATTTATATTTTCTTATTTAATATTTAATATTTATTATTCATTATTGATTATTGATTATTGATTATTGATTATTGATTATTGATTATTTATTATTTATTATTTATTATTTATTAATTATTATTTATTAATTATTATTTATTATTTATTATTCATTATTGATTATTGATTATTGATTATTGATTATTGATTATTTATTATTTATTATTTATTATTTATTATTTATATCTATTATTTATTATTTATTATTTATTATTTATTATTTACATCTATTATTTTTTATTTTTTATTTTTTATTTTTTATTTATTATTTATATATATTATGTATTTATTATTTATTATTTATTATTTATTATTTATTATTTATTATTTATTATTTATTAATTATAATTTATCTTTATTTATTATGTATTATGTATTATGTATTATTTATATTTATTTATATTTATTTATTATTTATTATTTATTATTTATTTTTAATTATTTATATTTATTTATTATTTATATTTATTTATTATTTATATTTATTTATTATTATTATTATTTATATTTATTTATTATTTATTATTTATTATTTATTATGTATTATGTATTATTTTTTAATTATTATTTATATTTATTTATTATTTATTATTTATTATTTATTATTTATTATTTATTATTTATTATTTATTTTTTATATTTAATTATTATTTATATTTATTTATTATTTATTATTTATTATTTATTATTTATTATTATTATTATTTATATTTATTTATTATTTATATTTATATTTATTTTTTATTTTTTATATTATATTTATTATTTATTATTTATATTTACTTATTTGATATTAATTATTTATTATTTATTATTATTTATTATTTATTATTCATTATTGATTATTGATTATTGAGTATTGATTATTGATTATTGATTATTGATTATTGATTATTGATTATTGATTATTTATTATTGATTATTTATTATTCATTATTTATTATTTATTATTTATTATTTATTATTTATTATTTCTTATATATTATATATTATTTATTATTTATTATTTATTATTTATATCTATTATTTATTATTTATTATTTATTATTTATTATTTATATCTATTATGTATTATGTATTTATTATTTATTATTTATTATTTAGTATTTATTATTTATTATTTATTATTTATTATTTATTATTTATTATTTATTATTTATTATTTGTTATTTATTATTTATTATTTATTATTTATTATTTATTATTCATTATTGATTATTGATTATTGATTATTGATTATTGATTATTGATTATTGATTATTGATTATTGATTATTGATTATTGATTATTGATTATTGATTATTCATTATTCATTATTCATTATTCATTATTTATTATTTATTATTTATTATATATTATTTCTTATTTATTATTTCTTATGTATTATTTATTATTTATTATTTATTATTTATTATATATTATTTCTTATTTCTTATTTCTTATATATTATATATTATATATTATATATTATTTATTATTTATCTTTATTTATTATTTATTATTTATTATTTATTATTTATTATCTATATTTATATTTATTTATTATTTATTATTTATATTTATTTATCATTTATATTTATATTTATTTATTAATTATTATTTATATTTATTTATTATTTATATTTATTTATTTTTTATATTTATTTTGTATTTTTATTTATTTAGTATTTATATTTATTTAGTATTTATATTTATTTAGTATTTATTATTTATATTTATTTATTATTTATTATTCATTATTTATTATGTATTATTTATTATTTATTATTTATTTTTTATATTTATTTATTATTTATTATTTATTAGTTATTTTTTATTGTTTATTATTTATTATTTATATTTATTTATTATTTATATTTATTTATATTTATTATTTATTATTTATTATTTATATTTATTTATTGTTTATTATTTATATCTATTTATTATATATTATTTTTATTTATTTATTTTTTTTATTTTTTATTTTTTTATTTTTTATTTAAATTTATTTATTTAATATTTAATATTTAATATTTAATATTTAATATTTATTATTTATTATTCATTATTGATTATTGATTATTGATTATTGATTATTGATTATTGATTATAGATTATTTATTATTTATTATTTACTATTTATTATTTATTATTTATTATTTATTATTCATTATTTATTATTTATCATTTATTCATTATTATTTCTTCTATATTATTTATTATTTATTATTTATTATTTATTATTTATTATTTATTATTTATATTTACTTTTTATTTTTTATTTATCTTTTTTTATTTATATTTATTTATTTAATATTTAATATTTAATATTTAATATTTATTATTTATTATTTATTATTTATTATTCATTATTTATTATTTATTATTTATTCATTATTATTTCTTCTATATTATTTATTATTTATTATTTATTATTTATTTTTTATTTTTTATTATTTATATTTACTTATTTTTTTTATTTATCTTTTTTTATTTATATTTATTTATTTAATATTTAATATTTAATATTTAATATTTATTATTTATTATTGATTATTGATTATTGATTATTGATTATTGATTATTGATTATTGAATATTGATTATTGATTATTGATTATTGATTATTGATTATTGATTATTGATTATTGATTATTTATTATTTATTGTTTATTATTTATATTTATTTATTAGTTATTATTTATTAGTTATTATTTATAATTTATAATTTATAATTTATAATTTATAATTTATTAATTATTATTTATATTTATTTATTATTTATATTTATTTATTATTTATTATTTATATTTATTTATTATTTATTATTTATTATTTATAATTTATATTTACTTATTTAATATTTAATGTTTATTATTTATTATTTATTATTTATTATTCATTATTGATTATTGATTATTGATTATTGATTATTGATTATTGATTAATGATTATTTATTATTTATTATTTATTATTTATTATTTATTAATTATTAATTATTATTTATTATTCATTATTCATTATTGATTATTTATTATTGATTATTGATTATTGATTATTTATTATTTATATCTATTATTTATTATTTATTATTTATTATTTATATCTATTATTTATTATTTATTATTTTTTATTTTTTATTTTTTATTTATATATATTATGTATTTATTTTTTATTATTTATTATTTATTATTTATTATTTATTATTTATTATTTATTATTTATAATTTATCTTCATTTATTATGTATTATTTATTATTTATTATTTATATTTATTTATAATTTATTATTTATTATTTATTATTTATTTTTAATTATTTATATTTATTTATTATTTATATTTATTTATTATTTATTATTCATATTTATTTATTAATTATTATTTATATTTATTTATTATTTATATTTATTTATTATTATTATTATTTATTTATTATTTATTATTTATTATTTATTATTAATTATGTATTATGTATTATTTTTTATTTATTATTTATATTTATTTATTAGTTATTATTTATTAATTATTATTTATTAATTATTAATTATTTTTTATTATTTATATTTATTTATTATTTATATTTATTTATTATTTATTATTTATTATTTATTTATTGTTTATTATTTATATATAATTATTATTTATAATTTGTATTTATTTATAATTTATAATTTATTATTTATTATTTATATTAATTTATTATTTATTATTTGTTATTTATTATTTATTATTTATATTTATTTATTTAATATTTAATATTTAATATTTAATATTTAATATTTAATATTTATTATTCATTATTTATTATTTATTATTTCTTATATATTATATATTATATATTATGTATTATTTATTATTTATATATATTATTTATTATTTATTATTTATTATTTATTATTTACTATTTATATCTATTATGTATTTATTATTTATTAATTATTATTTATTATTTATTATTTATTATTTATTATTTAATCTTTTTTCTTTATTGTTTATTATTTATTATTTATTATTTATTATTTATTATTTATTATTTATTATTTAATATTTAATATTTAATATGTAATATTTATTATTTATTATTGATTATTTATTATTCATTATTCATTATTTATTATTTATTCATTATTATTTCTTCTATATTATTTATTATTTATTATTTATTATTTATTTTTTATTATTTATATTTACTTATTATTTTTTATTTATCTTTTTTTATTTATATTTATTTATTTAATATTTAATATTTAATATTTAATATTTAATATTTATTATTCATTATTGATTATTGATTATTGATTATTGATTATTGATTATTGATTATTGATTATTTCTTATATTTTATTTATTAATTATTATTTATATTTATTTATTAGTTATTATTTATTAGTTATTATTTATTATTTATAATTTATAATTTATAATTTATAAATTATTATTTATATTTATTTATTATTTATATTTATTTATTATTTATTATTTATTATTTATTATTTATTATTTATTATTTATTATTTATATTTACTTATTATTTTTTATTTATCTTTTTTTATTTATATATTTTTATTTAATATTTATTATTTATTATTTATTATTTATTATTTATTATTCATTATTGATTATTGATTATTGTTTTTTGAATATTGAATATTGATTATTGATTATTTCTTATTTCTTATTTCTTATTTCTTATTTTTTATTTATTATTTATTATTTATATTTATTTATTAGTTATTATTTATTAGTTATTATTTATTATTTATAATTTATAATTTATAATTTATTAATTATTATTTATATATATTTATTATTTATATTTATTTATTATTTATTATTTATATTTATTTATTATTTATTATTTATTATTTATTATTTATATTTACTTATTTAATATTTAATATTTATTATTTATTATTTATTATTTATTATTCATTATTTATTATTGATTATTGATTATTGATTATTGATTATTGATTATTGATTATTGATTATTGATTATTGATTATTTATTATTTATTATTTATTATTTATTATTCATTATTCATTATTGATTATTGATTATTGATTATTGATTATTTATTATTTATTATTTATTATTTATATCTATTATTTATTATTTATTATTTATTATTTATTATTTATATCTATTATTTTTTATTTTTTATTTTTTATTTTTTATTTTTTATTTATATATATTATGTATTTATTATTTATTATTTATTATTTATTAATTATAATTTATCTTTATTTATTATGTATTATGTATTATGTATTATTTATATTTATTTATTATTTTTATTTATTTATTATTTATTATTTATTATTTATTATTTATTTTTAATTATTTATATTTATTTATTATTTATATTTATTTATTATTTATATTTATTTAGTATTATTATTATTTATATTTATTTATTATTTATTATTTATTATTTATTATGTATTATGTATTATTTTTTTAATTATTATTTATATTTATTTATTAGTTATTATTTATTAATTATTTTTTATTTTTTATTTTTTATTTTTTATTTTTTATATTTATTTATTATTTATTATTTATATTTATTTATTATTTATTATTTATTATTTATTATTATTATTATTTATCTTTATTTATTATTTATTTTTTATATTTATATTTATTTTTTATTTTTTATTTTTTATATTATATTTATTATTTATTATTTATATTTACTTATTTGATATTAATTATTTATTATTTATTATTATTTATTATTTATTATTCATTATTGATTATTGATTATTGATTATTGATTATTGATTATTGATTATTGATTATTTATTATTGATTATTTATTATTCATTATTTATTATTTATTATTTATTATTTATTATTTCTTATATATTATATATTATATATTATTTATTATTTATTATTTATATCTATTATTTATTATTTATTATTTATTATTTATTATTTATATCTATTATGTATTTATTATTTATTATTTATTATTTATTATTTAGTATTTATTATTTATTATTTATTATTTATTATTTATTATTTATTATTTGTTATTTATTATTTGTTATTTATTATTTATTATTTATTATTTATTATTCATTATTGATTATTGATTATTGATTATTGATTATTGATTATTGATTATTGATTATTGATTATTGATTATTGATTATTGATTATTGATTATTGATTATTGATTATTTATTATTCATTATTCATTATTCATTATTCATTATTTATTATTTATTATATATTATTTATTATTTATTATTTCTTATGTATTATTTATTATTTATTATTTATTATTTATTTTTTCTTATATATTATATATTATTTCTTATTTCTTATATATTATATATTATTTATTATTTATTATTTATTATTTATCTTTATTTATTATTTATTATTTATTATTTATTATTTATTATTTATATTTATTTATCATTTATATTTATATTTATTTATTAATTATTATTATTATTTATTTATTATTTATATTTATTTATTTTTTATATTTATTTAGTATTTTTATTTATTTAGTATTTATATTTATTTAGTATTTATTATTTATATTTATTTATTATTTATTATTCATTATTTATTATGTATTATTTATTATTTATTATTTATTTTTTATATTTATTTATTATTTATTATTTATTAGTTATTTTTTATTTTTTATTGTTTTTTATTTATTATTTATATTTATTTATTATTTATATTTATTTATATTTATTATTTATTATTTATTATTTATATTTATTTATTGTTTATTATTTATATCTATTTATTATATATTATTTATTTTTATTTATTTTTTTTATTTTTTATTTTTTTATTTTTTATTTATATTTATTTATTTAATATTTAATATTTAATATTTAATATTTAATATTTATTATTTATTATTGATTATTGATTATTGATTATTGATTATTGATTATTGATTATTGATTATTTATTATTTATTATTTACTATTTACTATTTATTATTTATTATTTATTATTCATTATTTATTATTTATCATTTATTCATTATTATTTCTCCTATATTATTTATTATTTATTATTTATTATTTATTATTTATTATTTATTATTTATATTTACTTATTATTTTTTATTTATCTATTTTTTTTATATTTATTTATTTAATATTTAATATTTATTATTTATTATTTATTATTTATTATTTATTATTTATTATTCATTATTTATTATTTATTATTTATTCATTATTATTTCTTCTATATTATTTATTATTTATTTTTTATTTTTTATTATTTATATTTACTTATTTTTTTTATTTATCTTTTTTTATTTATATTTATTTATTTAATATTTAATATTTATTATTTATTATTTATTATTTATTATTGATTATTGATTATTGATTATTGATTATTGATTATTGAATATTGATTATTGATTATTGATTATTGATTATTGATTATTGATTATTGATTATTGATTATTTATTATTTATTATTTATTATTTATTATTTATTATTTATTATTTATATTTATTTATTAGTTATTATTTATTAGTTATTATTTATAATTTATAATTTATAATTTATAATTTTTAATTTATTAATTATTATTTATATTTATTTATTATTTATATTTATTTATTATTTATTATTTATATTTATTTATTATTTATTATTTATTATTTATTATTTATATTTACTTATTATTTTTTATTTATCTTTTTTTATTTATATTTATTTATTTAATATTTAATATTTAATATTTAATATTTAATATTTATTATTCATTATTGATTATTGATTATTGATTATTGATTATTGATTATTGATTATTTCTTATATTTTATTTATTAATTATTATTTATATTTATTTATTAGTTATTATTTATTAGTTATTATTTATTATTTATAATTTATAATTTATAATTTATAAATTATTATTTATATTTATTTATTATTTATATTTATTTATTATTTATTATTTATTATTTATTATTTATTATTTATTATTTATTATTTATATTTACTTATTATTTTTGATTTATCTTTTTTTATTTATATATTTTTATTTAATATTTATTATTTATTATTTATTATTTATTATTTATTATTCATTATTGATTATTGATTATTGTTTTTTGAATATTGAATATTGATTATTGATTATTTCTTATTTCTTATTTCTTATTTCTTATTTTTTATTTATTATTTATTATTTATATTTATTTATTAGTTATTATTTATTAGTTATTATTTATTATTTATAATTTATAATTTATAATTTATTAATTATTATTTATATATATTTATTATTTATATTTATTTATTATTTATTATTTATATTTATTTATTATTTATTATTTATTATTTATTATTTATATTTACTTATTTAATATTTAATATTTATTATTTATTATTTATTATTTATTATTCATTATTGATTATTGATTATTGATTATTGATTATTGATTATTGATTATTGATTATTGATTATTGATTATTTATTATTTATTATTTATTAATTATTATTTATTATTCATTATTCATTATTGATTATTGATTATTGATTATTGATTATTGATTATTTATTATTTATTATTTATATCTATTATTTATTATTTATTATTTATTATTTATTATTTATTATTTATATCTATTATTTTTTATTTTTTATTTTTTATTTTTTATTTTTTATTTATATATATTATGTATTTATTATTTATTATTTATTATTTATTAATTATAATTTATCTTTATTTATTATGTATTATGTATTATGTATTATTTATATTTATTTATTATTTTTATTTATTTATTATTTGTTATTTATTATTTATTATTTATTTTTAATTATTTATATTTATTTATTATTTATATTTATTTATTATTTATATTTATTTAGTATTATTATTATTTATATTTATTTATTATTTATTATTTATTATTTATTATGTATTATGTATTATTTTTTTAATTATTATTTATATTTATTTATTAGTTATTATTTATTAATTATTTTTTATTTTTTATTTTTTATTTTTTATATTTATTTATTATTTATTATTTATATTTATTTATTATTTATTATTTATTATTTATTATTATTATTATTTATCTTTATTTATTATTTATTTTTTATATTTATATTTATTTTTTATTTTTTATATTATATTTATTATTTATTATTTATATTTACTTATTTGATATTAATTATTTATTATTTATTATTATTTATTATTTATTATTCATTATTGATTATTGATTATTGATTATTGATTATTGATTATTGATTATTGATTATTTATTATTGATTATTTATTATTCATTATTTATTATTTATTATTTATTATTTATTATTTCTTATATATTATATATTATATATTATATATTATTTATTATTTATATCTATTATTTATTATTTATTATTTATTATTTATTATTTATATCTATTATGTATTTATTATTTATTATTTATTATTTATTATTTAGTATTTATTATTTATTATTTATTATTTATTATTTATTATTTATTATTTGTTATTTATTATTTGTTATTTATTATTTATTATTTATTATTTATTATTCATTATTGATTATTGATTATTGATTATTGATTATTGATTATTGATTATTGATTATTGATTATTGATTATTGATTATTGATTATTGATTATTGATTATTGATTATTGATTATTTATTATTCATTATTCATTATTCATTATTCATTATTTATTATTTATTATATATTATTTATTATTTATTATTTCTTATGTATTATTTATTATTTATTATTTATTATTTCTTATTTCTTATATATTATATATTATTTCTTATTTCTTATATATTATATATTATTTATTATTTATTATTTATTATTTATCTTTATTTATTATTTATTATTTATTATTTATTATTTATTATTTATATTTATTTATCATTTATATTTATATTTATTTATTAATTATTATTATTATTTATTTATTATTTATATTTATTTATTTTTTATATTTATTTAGTATTTTTATTTATTTAGTATTTATATTTATTTAGTATTTATTATTTATATTTATTTATTATTTATTATTCATTATTTATTATGTATTATTTATTTTTTATTTTTTATTTTTTATATTTATTTATTATTTATTAGTTATTTTTTATTTTTTATTTTTTATTGTTTTTTATTTATTATTTATATTTATTTATTATTTATATTTATTTATATTTATTATTTATTATTTATTATTTATATTTATTTATTGTTTATTATTTATATCTATTTATTATATATTATTTATTTTTATTTATTTTTTTTATTTTTTATTTTTTTATTTTTTATTTATATTTATTTATTTAATATTTAATATTTAATATTTAATATTTAATATTTATTATTGATTATTGATTATTGATTATTGATTATTGATTATTGATTATTGATTATTTATTATTTATTATTTATTATTTACTATTTACTATTTATTATTTATTATTTATTATTCATTATTTATTATTTATCATTTATTCATTATTATTTCTCCTATATTATTTATTATTTATTAATTATTATTTATTATTTATTATTTATTATTTATATTTACTTATTTATATTTACTTATTATTTTTTATTTATCTATTTTTTTTTATATTTATTTATTTAATATTTAATATTTATTATTTATTATTTATTATTTATTATTTATTATTTATTATTCATTATTTATTATTTATTATTTATTCATTATTATTTCTTCTATATTATTTATTATTTATTTTTTATTTTTTATTATTTATATTTACTTATTTTTTTTATTTATCTTTTTTTATTTATATTTATTTATTTAATATTTAATATTTAATATTTAATATTTATTATTTATTATTGATTATTGATTATTGATTATTGATTATTAATTATTGAATATTGATTATTGATTATTGATTATTGATTATTGATTATTGATTATTGATTATTGATTATTGATTATTTATTATTTATTATTTATTATTTATTATTTATTATTTATATTTATTTATTAGTTATTATTTATTAGTTATTATTTATAATTTTTAATTTATAATTTTTAATTTTTAATTTATTAATTATTATTTATATTTATTTATTATTTATATTTATTTATTATTTATTATTTATATTTATTTATTATTTATTATTTATTATTTATTATTTATATTTACTTATTTAATATTTAATGTTTATTATTTATTATTTATTATTTATTATTCATTATTGATTATTGATTATTGATTATTGATTATTGATTATTGATTAATGATTATTTATTATTTATTATTTAGTATTTAGTATTTATTAATTATTATTTATTATTTATTATTGATTATTGATTATTGATTATTGATTATTGATTATTGATTATTGATTATTGATTATTTATTATTTATATCTATTATTTATTATTTATTATTTATTATTTATATCTATTATTTTTTATTTTTTATTTTTTATTTTTTATTTTTTATTTATATATATTATGTATTTATTATTTATTATTTATTATTTATTATTTATTATTTATTATTTATTATTTATAATTTATCTTCAATTATTATGTATTATTTATTATTTATTATTTAAATTTATCTATTTTTTATTATTTATTATTTATTATTTATTTTTAATTATTTATATTTATTTATTATTTATATTTATTTATTATTTATTATTCATATTTATTTATTAATTATTCTTTATATTTATTTATTATTTATATTTATTTATTATTATTATTATTTATTTATTATTTATTATTTATTATTTATTATTAATTATGTATTATGTATTATGTATTATTTTTTATTTATATTTATTTATTAGTTATTATTTATTAATTATTAATTATTTTTTATTTTTTATTTTTTATTATTTATATTTATTTATTATTTATATTTATTTATTATTTATTATTTATTATTTATTATTTATTTATTGTTTATTATTTATATATAATTATCATTTATTATTTGTATTTATTTATAATTTATAATTTATTATTTATTATTTATATTAATTTATTATTTATTATTTGTTATTTATTATTTATTATTTATATTTATTTATTTAATATTTAATATTTAATATTTAATATTTAATATTTAATATTTATTCTTCATTATTTATTATTTATTATTTCTTATATATTATATATTATATATTATGTATTATTTATTATTTATATATATTATTTATTATTTATTATTTATTTCTATTATTTTTTATTTATTATTTATTATTTACTATTTATATCTATTATGTATTTATTATTTATTAATTATTAATTATTAATTATTAATTATTATTTATTATTTATTATTTATTATTTAATCTTTTTTCTTTATTGTTTATTATTTATTATTTATTATTTATTATTTATTATTTATTATTTATTATTTAATATTTAATATTTAATATTTAATATTTATTATTTATTATTGATTATTTATTATTCATTATTCATTATTTATTATTTATTCATTATTATTTCTTCTATATTATTTATTATTTATTATTTATTTTTTATTTTTTATATTTATATTTACTTATTATTTTTTATTTATCTTTTTTTATTTATATTTATTTATTTAATATTTAATATTTAATATTTAATATTTAATATTTATTATTTATTATTGATTATTGATTATTGATTATTGAATATTGAATATTGATTATTGATTATTGATTATTGATTATTGATTATTTATTATTTCTTATTTCTTATTTTTTATTTATTAATTATTATTTATATTTATTTATTAGTTATTATTTATTAGTTATTATTTATTATTTATAATTTATAATTTATAATTTATTAATTAGTATTTATATTTATTTATTATTTATATTTATTTATTATTTTTTGTTTATTTTTTATTATTTATTTTTTATTATTTATTATTTAATATTTATTATTTAATATTTATTATTTATTATTCATTATTGATTATTGATTATTGATTATTGATTATTGATTATTGATTACTGATTATTGATTATTGGTTATTGATTATTGATTATTTATTATTTATTATTTATTATTTATTATTGATTATTGATTATTGATTATTGATTATTGATTATTGATTATTGATTATTTATTATTTATTATTTATATCTCTTATTTATTATTTATTATTTATTATTTATTATCTATTATTTTTTATTTATAATTTATCTTTATTTATTATGTATTATGTATTATTTATTATTTATATTTATTTATTATTTATTATTTATTATTTATTATTTATTATTTATTTTTAATTATTTATATTTATTTATTATTTATATTTATTTATTATTTATTATTCATATTTATTTATTAATTATTATTTATATTTATTTATTATTCATATTTATTTATTATTATTATTATTTATATTTATTTATTATTTATTATTTATTATTTATTATGTATTATGTATTATTTTTTATTTATTATTTATATTTATTTATTAGTTATTATTTATTAATTATTTTTTATTTTTTATTTTTTATTTTTTTATTTTTTATTATTTATATTTATTTATTATTCATATTTATTTATTATTTATTATTTATTATTTATTTATTGTTTATTATTTATATCTAATTATTATTTATTATTTGTATTTATTTATAATTTATTACTTATTATTTATTATTTATATTAATTTAATATTTAATATTTATTATTTATTATTTACTATTTATATTTATTTATTTAATATTTAATATTTAATATTTAATATTTATTCTTCATTATTTATTATTTATTATTTCCTATATATTATATATTATATATTATGTATTATTTATTATTTATATATATTATTTATTATTTATTATTTATATCTATTATTTATTATTTATTATTTATTATTTACTATTTATATCTATTATGTATTTATTATTTATTATTTACTATTTATATCTATTATGTATTCATTATTTATTATGTATTATTTATTATTTATTATTTATTATATATATTTATTTATTATTTGTTATTTATTAGTTATTTTTTATTTTTTATTGTTTATTATTTATTATTTATATTTATTTATTATTTATATTTATTTATATTTATTATTTATTATTTATTATTTATATTTATTTATTGTTTATTATTTATATCTATTTATTATATATTATTTATATGTTATTTATTTTTTTTATTTTTTATTTTTTATTTTTTATTTATATTTATTTATTTAATATTTAATATTTAATATTTATTATTTAATATTTATTATTTATTATTCATTATTCATTATTGATTATTGATTATTGATTATTGATTATTGATTATTGATTATAGATTATTTATTATTTATTATTTACTATTTATTATTTATTATTTATTATTTATTATTTATTATTTAATATTCATTATTCATTATTTATTATTTATTATTTATTCATTATTATTTCTTCTATATTATTTGTTTTTTATTATTTATTATTTATTTTTTATTATTTATATTTACATATTATTTTTTATTTATCTTTTTTTATTTATATTTATTTATTTAATATTTAATATTTATTATTTATTATTTATTTATTTAATATTTAATATTTAATATTTATTATTTATTATTTATTATTTATTATTTATTATTCATTATTTATTATTTATTATTTATTCATTATTATTTCTTCTATATTATTTATTATTTATTATTTATTTTTTATTTTTTATTATTTATTATTTATATTTACTTATTATTTTTTATTTATCTTTTTTTATTTATATATTTTTATTTAATATTTAATATTTAATATTTATTATTTATTATTTATTATTTATTATTTATATCTATTATTTATTATTTATTATTTATTATTTATTATTTATATCTATTATGTATTTATTATTTATTATTTATTATTTATTATTTAGTATTTATTATTTATTATTTATTATTTATTATTTATTATTTATTATTTGTTATTTATTATTTGTTATTTATTATTTATTATTTATTATTTATTATTTATTATTCATTATTGATTATTGATTATTGATTATTGATTATTGATTATTGATTATTGATTATTGATTATTGATTATTGATTATTGATTATTGATTATTGATTATTGATTATTTATTATTCATTATTCATTATTCATTATTTATTATTTATTATATATTATTTATTATTTATTATTTCTTATGTATTATTTATTATTTATTATTTATTATATATTATATATTATTTCTTATATATTATATATTATATATTATATATTATATATTATTTATTATTTATCTTTATTTATTATTTATTATTTATTATTTATTATTTATTATTTATATTTATATTTATATTTATTTATTATTTATATTTATTTATCATTTATATTTATATTTATTTATTAATTATTATTTATATTTATTTATTATTTATATTTATTTATTTTTTATATTTATTTAGTATTTTTATTTATTTAGTATTTATATTTATTTAGTATTTATATGTATTTAGTATTTATTATTTATATTTATTTATTATTTATTATTCATTATTTATTATGTATTATTTATTATTTATTATTTATTTTTTATATTTATTTTTTATTTTTTATTTATTAGTTATTTTTTATTTTTTATTGTTTATTATTTATTATTTATATTTATTTATTATTTATATTTATTTATTATTTATATTTATTTATATTTATTATTTATTATTTATTATTTATATTTATTTATTGTTTATTATTTATATCTATTTATTATATATTATTTATTTTTATTTATTTTTTTTATTTTTTATTTTTTATTTTTTATTTATATTTATTTATTTAATATTTAATATTTATTATTTATTATTTATTATTTATTATTTATTATTCATTATTGATTATTGATTATTGATTATTGATTATTTATTATTGATTATAGATTATTTATTATTTATTATTTACTACTTATTATTTATTATTTATTATTTATTATTCATTATTTATTATTTATCATTTATTCATTATTATTTCTTCTATATTATTTATTATTTATTATTTATTATTTATTATTTATTATTTATATTTACTTATTATTTTTTATTTATCTTTTTTTATTTATATTTATTTATTTAATATTTAATATTTAATATTTAATATTTAATATTTATTATTTATTATTTATTATTCATTATTTATTATTTATTATTTATTCATTATTATTTCTTCTATATTATTTATTATTTATTATTTATTATTTATTATTTATTATTTATTATTTATTATTTATATTTATTTATTAGTTATTATTTATTAGTTATTAGTTATTTTTTTGTTTATTATTTATTATTTATATTTATTTGTTATTTATTATTTATTATTTATTATTTATATTTATTTATTGTTTATTATTTATATCTATTTATTATTTATATTTATATTTTTTTATTTTTTATTATTTATTATTTATTTTTATTTTTTATTTTTTATTTATTATTTTATATTTATTTATTTGATATCTATTATTTATTATTTATTATTACTTATTATTTATTATTCATTATTGATTATTGATTATTGATTATTGATTATTGATTATTGATTATTGATTATTGATTATTGATTATTGATTATTGATTATTGATTATTGATTATTGATTATTGATTATTGATTATTTCTTATTTCTTATTTCTTATATATTATATATTATATATTATATATTATTTATATTTATTTTTTATTTCTTATTTATTATTTATATTTATTTATTTGATATTTATTATTTATTATTCATTATTTCTTATTTCTTATTTCTTATTTCTTATTTATTATATATTATTTATTATTGATTATTGATTATTTAGTATTTAGTATTATTTATTTATTATTTATTATTCATTATTGATTATTGATTATTGATTATTGATTATCGATTATTGATTATTGATTATTGATTATTAATTATTTATATCTATTATGTATTTTTTATTTTTTATTTATTTTTTATTATTTATTATTTATTATTTATTTATTGTTTATTATTTATATCTAATTATTATTTATTATTTGTATTTATTTATAATTTATTACTTATTATTTATTATTTATATTAATTTAATATTTAATATTTATTATTTATTATTTACTATTTATATTTATTTATTTAATATTTAATATTTAATATTTAATATTTATTCTTCATTATTTATTATTTATTATTTCCTATATATTATATATTATATATTATGTATTATTTATTATTTATATATATTATTTATTATTTATTATTTATATCTATTATTTATTATTTATTATTTATTATTTACTATTTATATCTATTATGTATTTATTATTTATTATTTACTATTTATATCTATTATGTATTCATTATTTATTATGTATTATTTATTATTTATTATTTATTATATATATTTATTTATTATTTGTTATTTATTAGTTATTTTTTATTTTTTATTGTTTATTATTTATTATTTATATTTATTTATTATTTATATTTATTTATATTTATTATTTATTATTTATTATTTATATTTATTTATTGTTTATTATTTATATCTATTTATTATATATTATTTATATGTTATTTATTTTTTTTATTTTTTATTTTTTATTTTTTATTTATATTTATTTATTTAATATTTAATATTTAATATTTATTATTTAATATTTATTATTTATTATTCATTATTCATTATTGATTATTGATTATTGATTATTGATTATTGATTATTGATTATAGATTATTTATTATTTATTATTTACTATTTATTATTTATTATTTATTATTTATTATTTATTATTTAATATTCATTATTCATTATTTATTATTTATTATTTATTCATTATTATTTCTTCTATATTATTTGTTTTTTATTATTTATTATTTATTTTTTATTATTTATATTTACATATTATTTTTTATTTATCTTTTTTTATTTATATTTATTTATTTAATATTTAATATTTATTATTTATTATTTATTTATTTAATATTTAATATTTAATATTTAATATTTATTATTTATTATTTATTATTTATTATTCATTATTTATTATTTATTATTTATTCATTATTATTTCTTCTATATTATTTATTATTTATTATTTATTTTTTATTTTTTATTATTTATTATTTATATTTACTTATTATTTTTTATTTATCTTTTTTTATTTATATATTTTTATTTAATATTTAATATTTAATATTTATTATTTATTATTTATTATTTATTATTTATATCTATTATTTATTATTTATTATTTATTATTTATTATTTATATCTATTATGTATTTATTATTTATTATTTATTATTTATTATTTAGTATTTATTATTTATTATTTATTATTTATTATTTATTATTTATTATTTGTTATTTATTATTTGTTATTTATTATTTATTATTTATTATTTATTATTTATTATTCATTATTGATTATTGATTATTGATTATTGATTATTGATTATTGATTATTGATTATTGATTATTGATTATTGATTATTGATTATTGATTATTGATTATTGATTATTTATTATTCATTATTCATTATTCATTATTTATTATTTATTATATATTATTTATTATTTATTATTTCTTATGTATTATTTATTATTTATTATTTATTATATATTATATATTATTTCTTATATATTATATATTATATATTATATATTATATATTATTTATTATTTATCTTTATTTATTATTTATTATTTATTATTTATTATTTATTATTTATATTTATATTTATATTTATTTATTATTTATATTTATTTATCATTTATATTTATATTTATTTATTAATTATTATTTATATTTATTTATTATTTATATTTATTTATTTTTTATATTTATTTAGTATTTTTATTTATTTAGTATTTATATTTATTTAGTATTTATATGTATTTAGTATTTATTATTTATATTTATTTATTATTTATTATTCATTATTTATTATGTATTATTTATTATTTATTATTTATTTTTTATATTTATTTTTTATTTTTTATTTATTAGTTATTTTTTATTTTTTATTGTTTATTATTTATTATTTATATTTATTTATTATTTATATTTATTTATTATTTATATTTATTTATATTTATTATTTATTATTTATTATTTATATTTATTTATTGTTTATTATTTATATCTATTTATTATATATTATTTATTTTTATTTATTTTTTTTATTTTTTATTTTTTATTTTTTATTTATATTTATTTATTTAATATTTAATATTTATTATTTATTATTTATTATTTATTATTTATTATTCATTATTGATTATTGATTATTGATTATTGATTATTTATTATTGATTATAGATTATTTATTATTTATTATTTACTACTTATTATTTATTATTTATTATTTATTATTCATTATTTATTATTTATCATTTATTCATTATTATTTCTTCTATATTATTTATTATTTATTATTTATTATTTATTATTTATTATTTATTATTTATATTTACTTATTATTTTTTATTTATCTTTTTTTATTTATATTTATTTATTTAATATTTAATATTTAATATTTAATATTTAATATTTATTATTTATTATTTATTATTCATTATTTATTATTTATTATTTATTCATTATTATTTCTTCTATATTATTTATTATTTATTATTTATTATTTATTATTTATTATTTATTATTTATTATTTATATTTATTTATTAGTTATTATTTATTAGTTATTAGTTATTTTTTTGTTTATTATTTATTATTTATATTTATTTGTTATTTATTATTTATTATTTATTATTTATATTTATTTATTGTTTATTATTTATATCTATTTATTATTTATATTTATATTTTTTTATTTTTTATTATTTATTATTTATTTTTATTTTTTATTTTTTATTTATTATTTTATATTTATTTATTTGATATCTATTATTTATTATTTATTATTACTTATTATTTATTATTCATTATTGATTATTGATTATTGATTATTGATTATTGATTATTGATTATTGATTATTGATTATTGATTATTGATTATTGATTATTGATTATTGATTATTGATTATTGATTATTGATTATTTCTTATTTCTTATTTCTTATATATTATATATTATATATTATATATTATTTATATTTATTTTTTATTTCTTATTTATTATTTATATTTATTTATTTGATATTTATTATTTATTATTCATTATTTCTTATTTCTTATTTCTTATTTCTTATTTATTATATATTATTTATTATTGATTATTGATTATTTAGTATTTAGTATTATTTATTTATTATTTATTATTCATTATTGATTATTGATTATTGATTATTGATTATCGATTATTGATTATTGATTATTGATTATTAATTATTTATATCTATTATGTATTTTTTATTTTTTATTTATTTTTTATTATTTATTATTTATTATTTATTATTTATTTATTAGTTATTTTTTTATTTTTTTTATTTATTTATTATTTATTATTTATTATTTATTATTTATTATTTATATTAATTTAATATTTAATATTTATTATTTATTATTTACTATTTATATTTATTTATTTAATATTTAATATTTAATATTTAATATTTATTCTTCATTATTTATTATTTATTATTTCCTATATATTATATATTATATATTATGTATTATTTATTATTTATATATATTATTTATTATTTATTATTTATATCTATTATTTATTATTTATTATTTATTATTTACTATTTATATCTATTATGTATTTATTATTTATTATTTACTATTTATATCTATTATGTATTCATTATTTATTATGTATTATTTATTATTTATTATTTATTATATATATTTATTTATTATTTGTTATTTATTAGTTATTTTTTATTTTTTATTGTTTATTATTTATTATTTATATTTATTTATTATTTATATTTATTTATTATTTATATTTATTTATATTTATTATTTATTATTTATTATTTATATTTATTTATTGTTTATTATTTATATCTATTTATTATATATTATTTATATGTTATTTATTTTTTTTATTTTTTATTTTTTATTTTTTATTTATATTTATTTATTTAATATTTAATATTTAATATTTAATATTTAATATTTATTATTTATTATTCATTATTCATTATTGATTATTGATTATTGATTATTGATTATTGATTATTGATTATAGATTATAGATTATTTATTATTTACTATTTATTATTTATTATTTATTATTTATTATTTATTATTTATTATTCATTATTCATTATTTATTATTTATTATTTATTCATTATTATTTCTTCTATATTATTTGTTTTTTATTATTTATTTTTTATTTTTTATTATTTATATTTACATATTATTTTTTATTTATCTTTTTTTATTTATATTTATTTATTTAATATTTATTATTTATTATTTATTATTTATTTATTTAATATTTAATATTTAATATTTATTATTTATTATTTATTATTTATTATTTATTATTCATTATTTATTATTTATTATTTATTCATTATTATTTCTTCTATATTATTTATTATCTATTATTTATTATTTATTTTTTATTATTTATTATTTATATTTACTTATTATTTTTATTTATCTTTTTTTATTTATATATTTTTATTTAATATTTAATATTTATTATTTATTATTTATTATTTATTATTCATTATTGATTATTGATTATTGTTTTTTGAATATTGAATATTGAATATTGATTATTGATTATTGATTATTTCTTATTTCTTATTTTTTATTTATTTTTTATTATTTATATTTATTTATTAGTTATTTTTTATTAGTTATTATTTATTATTTATAATTTATAATTTATAATTTATTAATTATTATTTGTATATATTTATTATTTATATATATTTATTATTTATTATTTATATTTATTTATTATTTATTATTTATTATTTATTATTTATATTTACTTATTTAATATTTAATATTTAATATTTAATATTTATTATTTATTATTCATTATTGATTATTCATTATTGATTATTGATTATTGATTATTGATTATTGATTATTTATTATTTATTATTTATTATTTATTATTTATTATTCATTATTCATTATTGATTATTGATTATTGATTATTGATTATTGATTATTTATTAATTATTATTTATTATTTATATCTATTATTTATTATTTATTATTTATTATTTATTATTTATATCTATTATTTTTTATTTTTTATTTTTTATTTTTTATTTATATATATTATATATATTATGTATTTATTATTCATTATTTATTATTTATTAATTATAATTTATCTTTATTTATTATGTATTATGTATTATGTATTATTTATATTTATTTATTATTTTTATTTATTTATTATTTATTATTTATTATTTATTATTTATTTTTAATTATTTATATTTATTTATTATTTATATTTATTTATTATTATTATTATTTATATTTATTTATTATTTATTATTTATTATTTATTATTTATTATGTATTATTTTTTAATTATTATTTATATTTATTTATTAGTTATTATTTATTAATTATTTTTTATTGTTTATTTTTTATTTTTTATTTTTTATATTTATTTATTATTTATTATTTATATTTATTTATTATTTATTATTTATTATTTATTATTATTATTATTTATATTTATTTATTATTTATTATTTATTATTTATTTTTTATTTTTTATATTATATTTATTTTTTATTATTTATATTTACTTATTTGATATTAATTATTTATTATTTATTATTATTTATTATTTATTATTCATTATTGATTATTGATTATTGAGTATTGATTATTGATAATTGATTATTGATTATTGATTATTGATTATTGATTATTGATTATTGATTATTTATTATTTATTATTTATTATTTATTATTTATTATTTCTTATTTCTTATATATTATATATTATATATTATATATTATTTATTATTTATATCTATTATTTATTATTTATTATTTATTATTTATTATTTATATCTATTATGTATTTATTATTTATTATTTATTATTTATTATTTAGTATTTATTATTTATTATTTATTATTTATTATTTGTTATTTATTATTTGTTATTTATTATTTATTATTTATTATTTATTATTTATTATTCATTATTGATTATTGATTATTGATTATTGATTATTGATTATTGATTATTGATTATTGATTATTGATTATTGATTATTGATTATTGATTATTGATTATTGATTATTTATTATTCATTATTCATTATTCATTATTTATTATTTATTATATATTATTTATTATTTATTATTTCTTATGTATTATTTATTATTTATTATTTATTATATATTATATATTATTTCTTATATATTATATATTATATATTATATATTATTTACTATTTATTATTAATCTTTATTTATTATTTATTATTTATTATTTATTATTTATTATTTATATTTATATTTATATTTATTTATTATTTTTATTTATATTTATATTTATTTATTATTTATATTTATTTATCATTTATATTTATATTTATTTATTAATTATTATTTATATTTATTTATTATTTATATTTATTGATTTTTTATATTTATTTAGTATTTTTATTTATTTAGTATTTATATTTATTTAGTATTTATATGTATTTAGTATTTATTATTTATATTTATTTATTATTTATTATTCATTATTTATTATGTATTATTTATTATTTATTATTTATTTTTTATATTTATTTTTTATTTGTTATTTATTAGTTATTTTTTATTTTTTATTGTTTATTATTTATATTTATTTATTATTTATATTTATTTATTATTTATATTTATTTATATTTATTATTTATTATTTATTATTTATATTTATTTATTGTTTATTATTTATATCTATTTATTATATATTATTTATTTTTATTTATTTTTTTTATTTTTTATTTTTTATTTTTTATTTATATTTATTTATTGAATATTTAATATTTAATATTTAATATTTATTATTTATTATTTATTATTCATTATTGATTATTGATTATTGATTATTGATTATTTATTATTGATTATAGATTATTTATTATTTATTATTTACTACTTATTATTTATTATTTATTATTTATTATTCATTATTTATTATTTATCATTTATTCATTATTATTTCTTCTATATTATTTATTATTTATTATTTATTATTTATTATTTATTATTTATTATTTATATTTACTTATTATTTTTTATTTATCTTTTTTTATTTATATTTATTTATTTAATATTTAATATTTAATATTTAATATTTAATATTTATTATTTATTATTTATTATTCATTATTTATTATTTATTATTTATTCATTATTATTTCTTCTATATTATTTATTATTTATTATTTATTATTTATTATTTATTATTTATTATTTATTATTTATATTTATTTATTAGTTATTATTTATTAGTTATTAGTTATTTTTTTGTTTATTATTTATTATTTATATTTATTTATTATTTATTATTTATTATTTATTATTTATAATTATTTATTGTTTATTATTTATATCTATTTATTATTTATATTTATATTTTTTATTTTTTATTATTTATTATTTATTTTTATTTTTTATTTTTTATTTATTATTTTATATTTATTTATTTGATATCTATTATTTATTATTTATTATTACTTATTATTTATTATTCATTATTGATTATTGATTATTGATTATTGATTATTGATTATTGATTATTGATTATTGATTATTGATTATTGATTATTGATTATTGATTATTGATTATTGATTATTGATTATTGATTATTGATTATTTCTTATTTCTTATTTCTTATTTCTTATATATTATATATTATATATTATATATTATTTATATTTATTTTTTATTTATTATTTATTATTTATATTTATTTATTTGATATTTCTTATTTATTATTCATTATTTCTTATTTCTTATTTCTTATTTCTTATTTATTATATATTATTTATTATTGATTATTGATTATTTAGTATTTAGTATTATTTATTTATTATTTATTATTCATTATTGATTATTGATTATTGATTATTGATTATCGATTATTGATTATTGATTATTGATTATTAATTATTTATATCTATTATGTATTTTTTATTTTTTATTTATTTTTTATTATTTATTATTTATTATTTATTATTTATTATTTATTATTTATTTATTAGTTATTTTTTTATTATTTTTATTTATTTATTATTTATTATTTATTATTTATTATTTATATTTATTTATTGTTTATTATTTATATCTATTTATTATTTATATTTATATTTATTTATTATTTATTATGTATTATTTATTATTTATATTTATTTTTTATTTTTTATATTATATTTATTATTTATTATTTATATTTATTTATTTGATATTTATTATTTATTATTTATTATTATTTATTATTTATTATTCATTATTGATTATTGATTATTGATTATTGATTATTGATTATTGATTACTGATTACTGATTATTGATTATTGATTATTGATTATTGATTATTGATTATTCATTATTCATTATTTATTATTTATTTTTTATTTTTTATTTTTTCTTATATATTATTTATTATTTATTATTTATTATTTATTATTTATATCTATTATTTATTATTTATTATTTATTATTTATTATTTATATCTATTATGTATTTTATATTTAGAATTTATTATTTATTATTTATTATTTATTATTTGTTATTTGTTATTTATTATTGATTATTGATTATTTATTATTTATTATTTATTATTTATTATTTATTATTTATTATTTATTATTTCATATATATTATTTATTATTTATTATTTATATCTATTATTTATTATTTATTATTTATTATTTATATCTATTATGTATTTATTATTTAGTATTTATTATTTATTATTTAGTATTTATTATTTATTATTTATTATTTATTATTTATTATTTGTTATTTGTTATTTATTATTTATTGTTTATTATTGATTATTTATTATTTAGTATTTATTATTTATTATTTATTATTTATTATTCATTATTGATTATTGATTATTGATTATTGATTATTGATTATTGATTATTGATTATTGATTATTGATTATTGATTATTGATTATTGATTATTGATTATTGATTATTGATTATTGATTATTGATTATTGATTATTGATTATTTATTATTCATTATTCATTATTTATTATCTATTATTTATTATTTATTATTTCTTATTTCTTATGTATTATTTATTATTTATTATTTATTATTTCTTATATATTATTTCTTATTTCTTATTTCTTATATATTATATATTATATATTATATATTATATATTATATATTATTTATTATTTAGCTTTATTTATTATTTATTATTTATTATTTATTATTTATATTTATTTATTATTTATTATTTATATTTATTTATTATTTATATTTACATTTATTTATTAATTATTATTTATATTTATTTATTATTTATATTTATTTATTTTTTATATTTATTTAGTATTTATATTTATTTAGAATTTATATTTATTTAGTATTTATATTTATTTAGTATTTAGTATTTATATTTATTTATTATTTATTATTCATTATTTATTATGTATTATTTATTATTTATTATTTATTATTTATATTTATTTATTATTTATTATTTATTAGTTATTTTTTATTTTTTATTTTTTATTATTTATTATTTATATTTATTTATTATTTATATTTATTTATATTTATTATTTATTATTTATTATTTATATTTATTTATTGTTTATTATTTATATCTATTTATTATATATTATTTATATTTATTTATTTTTTTTATTTTTAATTTTTAATTTTTATTTATATTTATTTATTTAATATTTAATATTTAATATTTAATATTTAATATTTATTATTCATTATTGATTATTGATTATTGATTATTGCTTATTGATTATAGATTATTTATTATTTATTATTTACTACTTATTATTTATTATTTATTATTTATTATTTATTATTTATTATTCATTATTTATTATTTATTATTTATTCATTATTATTTCTTCTATATTATTTATTATTTATTATTTATTATTTATTATTTATTATTTATTATTTATATTTACTTATTATTTTTTATTTATCTTTTTTTATTTATATTTATTTATTTAATATTTAATATTTAATATTTAATATTTAATATTTATTATTCATTATTGATTATTGATTATTGATTATTGAATATTGATTATTGATTATTGATTATTGATTATTGATTATTGATTATTTCTTATTTTTTACTTTTTATTTATTATTTATATTTATTTATTAGTTATTATTTATTAGTTATTATTTATAATTTATAATTTATAATTTACAATTTATTAATTATTATTTATATTTGTTTATTATTTATATTTATTTATTATTTATTATTTATATTTATTTATTATTTATTATTTATTATTTATTATTTATATTTACTTATTTAATATTTAATATTTATTATTTAATATTTAATATTTATTATTCGTTATTGATTATTGATTATTGATTATTGATTATTGATTATTGATTATTGATTATTGATTATTGATTATTTATTATTTATTATCTATTATTTATTATTCATTATTGATTATCGATTATTGATTATTGATTATTGATTATTGATTATTGATTATTGATTATTGATTATAGATTATTTATTATTTATTATTTATTATTTATTATTTATTATTTATTATTTATTATTTATTATTTATTATTCATTATTCATTATTTATTATTTATTATTTATTCATTATTATTTCTTCTATATTATTTGTTTTTTATTATTTATTATTTATTTTTTATTATTTATATTTACATATTATTTTTTATTTATCTTTTTTTATTTATATTTATTTATTTAATATTTAATATTTAATATTTATTATTTATTAATTTAATATTTAATATTTAATATTTATTATTTATTATTTATTATTTATTATTTATTATTCATTATTTATTATTTATTATTTATTCATTATTATTTCTTCTATATTATTTATTATTTATTATTTATTATTTATTTTTTATTATTTATTATTTATATTTACTTATTATTTTTTATTTATCTTTTTTTATTTATATATTTTTATTTAATATTTAATATTTAATATTTATTATTTATTATTTATTATTCATTATTGATTATTGATTATTGTTTTTTGAATATTGAATATTGAATATTGATTATTGATTATTGATTATTTCTTATTTCTTATTTTTTATTTATTATTTATTATTTATATTTATTTATTAGTTATTATTTATTAGTTATTATTTATTATTTATAATTTATAATTTATAATTTATTAATTATTATTTGTATATATTTATTATTTATATATATTTATTATTTATTATTTATATTTATTTATTATTTATTATTTATTATTTATTATTTATATTTACTTATTTAATATTTAATATTTAATATTTATTATTTATTATTTATTATTCATTATTGATTATTCATTATTGATTATTGATTATTGATTATTGATTATTGATTATTTATTATTTATTATTTATTATTTATTATTTATTATTCATTATTCATTATTGATTATTGATTATTGATTATTGATTATTGATTATTTATTAATTATTATTTATTATTTATATCTATTATTTATTATTTATTATTTATTATTTATTATTTATATCTATTATTTTTTATTTTTTATTTTTTATTTTTTATTTTTTATTTATATATATTATGTATTTATTATTCATTATTTATTATTTATTAATTATAATTTATCTTTATTTATTATGTATTATGTATTATGTATTATTTATATTTATTTATTATTTATATTTATTTATTATTTATTATTTATTATTTATTATTTATTTTTAATTATTTATATTTATTTATTATTTATATTTATTTATTATTATTATTATTTATATTTATTTATTATTTATTATTTATTATTTATTATGTATTATGTATTATTTTTTAATTATTATTTATATTTATTTATTAGTTATTATTTATTAATTATTTTTTATTGTTTATTTTTTATTTTTTATTTTTTATATTTATTTATTATTTATTATTTATATTTATTTATTATTTATTATTTATTATTTATTATTATTATTATTTATATTTATTTTTTATTTTTTATTTATTATTTATATTTATATTTATTTTTTATTTTTTATATTATATTTATTATTTATTATTTATATTTACTTATTTGATATTAATTATTTATTATTTATTATTATTTTTTATTTATTATTCATTATTGATTATTGATTATTGAGTATTGATTATTGATTATTGATTATTGATTATTGATTATTGATTATTGATTATTGATTATTGATTATTGATTATTGATTATTTATTATTTATTATTTATTATTTATTATTTCTTATATATTATATATTATATATTATTTATTATTTATTATTTATATCTATTATTTATTATTTATTATTTATTATTTATTATTTATATCTATTATGTATTTATTATTTATTATTTACTATTTATATCTATTATGTATTCATTATTTATTATGTATTATTTATTATTTATTATTTATTATATATATTTATTTATTATTTGTTATTTATTAGTTATTTTTTATTTTTTATTGTTTATTATTTATTATTTATATTTATTTATATTTATTATTTATTATTTATTATTTATATTTATTTATTGTTTATTATTTATATCTATTTATTATATATTATTTATATGTTATTTATTTTTTTTATTTTTTATTTTTTATTTTTTATTTATATTTATTTATTTAATATTTAATATTTAATATTTATTATTTAATATTTATTATTTATTATTCATTATTCATTATTGATTATTGATTATTGATTATTGATTATTGATTATTGATTATAGATTATTTATTATTTATTATTTACTATTTATTATTTATTATTTATTATTTATTATTTATTATTTATTATTCATTATTCATTATTTATTATTTATTATTTATTCATTATTATTTCTTCTATATTATTTGTTTTTTATTATTTATTTTTTATTTTTTATTATTTATATTTACATATTATTTTTTATTTATCTTTTTTTATTTATATTTATTTATTTAATATTTATTATTTATTATTTATTATTTATTTATTTAATATTTAATATTTAATATTTATTATTTATTATTTATTATTTATTATTTATTATTCATTATTTATTATTTATTATTTATTCATTATTATTTCTTCTATATTATTTATTATTTATTATTTATTATTTATTTTTTATTATTTATTATTTATATTTACTTATTATTTTTTATTTATCTTTTTTTATTTATATATTTTTATTTAATATTTAATATTTAATATTTATTATTTATTATTTATTATTCATTATTGATTATTGATTATTGTTTTTTGAATATTGAATATTGAATATTGATTATTGATTATTGATTATTTCTTATTTCTTATTTTTTATTTATTTTTTATTATTTATATTTATTTATTAGTTATTTTTTATTAGTTATTATTTATTATTTATAATTTATAATTTATAATTTATTAATTATTATTTGTATATATTTATTATTTATATATATTTATTATTTATTATTTATATTTATTTATTATTTATTATTTATTATTTATTATTTATATTTACTTATTTAATATTTAATATTTAATATTTATTATTTATTATTTATTATTCATTATTGATTATTCATTATTGATTATTGCTTATTGATTATTGGTTATTTATTATTTATTATTTATTATTTATTATTTATTATTTATTATTCATTATTCATTATTGATTATTGATTATTGATTATTGATTATTGATTATTTATTAATTATTATTTATTATTTATATCTATTATTTATTATTTATTATTTATTATTTATTATTTATATCTATTATTTTTTATTTTTTATTTTTTATTTTTTATTTTTTATTTATATATATTATGTATTTATTATTCATTATTTATTATTTATTAATTATAATTTATCTTTATTTATTATGTATTATGTATTATGTATTATTTATATTTATTTATTATTTTTATTTATTTATTATTTATTATTTATTATTTATTATTTATTTTTAATTATTTATATTTATTTATTATTTATATTTATTTATTATTATTATTATTTATATTTATTTATTATTTATTATTTATTATTTATTATTTATTATGTATTATTTTTTAATTATTATTTATATTTATTTATTAGTTATTATTTATTAATTATTTTTTATTGTTTATTTTTTATTTTTTATTTTTTATATTTATTTATTATTTATTATTTATATTTATTTATTATTTATTATTTATTATTTATTTATTATTATTATTTATATTTATTTATTATTTTTTATTTATTATTTATTTTTTATTTTTTATATTATATTTATTATTTATTATTTATATTTACTTATTTGATATTAATTATTTATTATTTATTATTATTTATTATTTATTATTCATTATTGATTATTGATTATTGAGTATTGATTATTGATAATTGATTATTGATTATTGATTATTGATTATTGATTATTGATTATTGATTATTTATTATTTATTATTTCTTATTTCTTATTTCTTATTTCTTATATATTATATATTATATATTATATATTATTTATTATTTATATCTATTATTTATTATTTATTATTTATTATTTATTATTTATATCTATTATGTATTTATTATTTATTATTTATTATTTATTATTTAGTATTTATTATTTATTATTTATTATTTATTATTTATTATTTATTATTTGTTATTTATTATTTGTTATTTATTATTTATTATTTATTATTTATTATTTATTATTCATTATTGATTATTGATTATTGATTATTGATTATTGATTATTGATTATTGATTATTGATTATTGATTATTGATTATTGATTATTGATTATTGATTATTGATTATTTATTATTCATTATTCATTATTCATTATTTATTATTTATTATATATTATTTATTATTTATTATTTCTTATGTATTATTTATTATTTATTATTTATTATTTATTATATATTATATATTATTTCTTATATATTATATATTATATATTATATATTATTTACTATTTATTATTAATCTTTATTTATTATTTTTTATTTATTATTTATTATTTATTATTTATATTTATATTTATATTTATTTATTATTTATATTTATTTATCATTTATATTTATATTTATTTATTAATTATTATTTATATTTATTTATTATTTATATTTATTTATTTTTTATATTTATTTAGTATTTTTATTTATTTAGTATTTATATTTATTTAGTATTTATATGTATTTAGTATTTATTATTTATATTTATTTATTATTTATTATTCATTATTTATTATGTATTATTTATTATTTATTATTTATTTTTTATATTTATTTTTTATTTATTATTTATTAGTTATTTTTTATTTTTTATTGTTTATTATTTATTATTTATATTTATTTATTATTTATATTTATTTATTATTTATATTTATTTATATTTATTATTTATTATTTATTATTTATATTTATTTATTGTTTATTATTTATATCTATTTATTATATATTATTTATTTTTATTTATTTTTTTTATTTTTTATTTTTTATTTTTTATTTATATTTATTTATTTAATATTTAATATTTAATATTTAATATTTAATATTTATTATTTATTATTCATTATTGATTATTGATTATTGATTATTGATTATTTATTATTGATTATAGATTATTTATTATTTATTATTTACTACTTATTATTTATTATTTATTATTTATTATTCATTATTTATTATTTATCATTTATTAATTATTATTTCTTCTATATTATTTATTATTTATTATTTATTATTTATTATTTATTATTTATTATTTATATTTACTTATTATTTTTTATTTATCTTTTTTTATTTATATTTATTTATTTAATATTTAATATTTAATATTTAATATTTAATATTTATTATTTATTATTTATTATTCATTATTTATTATTTATTATTTATTCATTATTATTTCTTCTATATTATTTATTATTTATTATTTATTATTTATTATTTATTATTTATTATTTATTATTTATTATTTATTATTTATATTTATTTATTAGTTATTATTTATTAGTTATTAGTTATTTTTTTGTTTATTATTTATTATTTATATTTATTTATTATTTATTATTTATTATTTATTATTTATATTTATTTATTGTTTATTATTTATATCTATTTATTATTTATATTTATATTTTTTTATTTTTTATTATTTATTATTTATTTTTATTTTTTATTTTTTATTTATTATTTTATATTTATTTATTTGATATCTATTATTTATTATTTATTATTACTTATTATTTATTATTCATTATTGATTATTGATTATTGATTATTGATTATTGATTATTGATTATTGATTATTGATTATTGATTATTGATTATTGATTATTGATTATTGATTATTGATTATTGATTATTGATTATTGATTATTTCTTATTTCTTATATATTATATATTATATATTATATATTATTTATATTTATTTTTTATTTCTTATTTATTATTTATATTTATTTATTTGATATTTATTATTTATTATTCATTATTTCTTATTTCTTATTTCTTATTTCTTATTTATTATATATTATTTATTATTGATTATTGATTATTTAGTATTTAGTATTATTTATTTATTATTTATTATTCATTATTGATTATTGATTATTGATTATTGATTATCGATTATTGATTATTGATTATTGATTATTAATTATTTATATCTATTATGTATTTTTTATTTTTATTTATTTTTTATTATTTATTATTTATTATTTATTATTTATTATTTATTATTTATTTATTAGTTATTTTTTTATTATTTTTATTTATTTATTATTTATTATTTATATTTATTTATTGTTTATTATTTATATCTATTTATTATTTATATTTATATTTATTTATTATTTATTATGTATTATTTATTATTTATATTTATTTTTTATTTTTTATATTATATTTATTATTTATTATTTATATTTATTTATTTGATATTTATTATTTATTATTTATTATTATTTATTATTCATTATTGATTATTGATTATTGATTATTGATTATTGATTATTGATTACTGATTACTGATTATTGATTATTGATTATTGATTATTGATTATTCATTATTCATTATTCATTATTTATTATTTATTATTTATTATTTATTTTTTCTTATATATTATTTATTATTTATTATTTATTATTTATTATTTATATCTATTATTTATTATTTATTATTTATTATTTATTATTTATATCTATTATGTATTTTATATTTAGAATTTATTATTTATTATTTATTATTTATTATTTGTTATTTGTTATTTATTATTTATTATTGATTATTTATTATTTATTATTTATTATTTATTATTTATTATTCATTATTCATTATTTGTTATTAATTATTAATTATTAATTATTTATTATTTATTATTTATATCTATTATTTATAATTTATAATTTATTATTTATATCTATTGTTTATTATTTATTATTTATTATTTATTATTTATTATTTATTATTTATTATTTATTATTTATTATTTATATTTACTTATTATTTATTATTTATTAGTTATTAGTTATTTTTTTGTTTATTATTTATTATTTATATTTATTTATTATTTATTATTTATTATTTATATTTATTTATTTGAAGTTTATTATTTATTATTTATTATTCTTTATTATTCTTTATTGATTATTGATTATTGATTATTGATTATTGATTATTGATTATTGATTATTGATTATTGATTATTGATTATTGATTACTGATTATTGATTATTGATTATTGATTATTGATTATTGATTATAGATTATTGATTATTTATTATTTATTATTTATTATATATTATATATTATATATTATATATTATTTATTATTTATTATTTATTATATATTATATATTATATATTATATATTATTTATTATTTATTATTCATTATTTCTTATTTCTTATTTCTTATTTCTTATTTTTTATATATTATTTATTATTGATTATTGATTATTGATTATTTAGTATTTATTATTTATTATTTATTATTCATTATTGATTATTGATTATTGATTATTGATTTTTGATTTTTGATTTTTTATTATTGATTATAAATTATTTATATCTATTATGTATTTTTTATTTGTTGTTTATTATATATTATTTATTATTTATTATTTATTATTTATTATTTATTATTGATTATTGATTATTTTTTATTTTTTATTTTTTATTTATTTATTAGTAATTATTTATTAGTTATTATTTATTTTTTGTTTATTATTTATTATTTATATTTATTTATTATTTATTATTTATTATTTATATTTATTTATTGTTTATTATTTATATCTATTTATTATTTTTATTTATATTTATTTATTATTTATTATTTATTATTTATTATTTATATATATATATTTTTATATTATATTTATTATTTATTATTTATATTTTCTTATTTGATATTTATTATTTATTATTTATTATTATTTATTATTTATTATTCATTATTGATTATTGATTATTGATTATTGATTATTGATTATTGATTATTGATTATTGATTATTGATTATTGATTATTGATTATTTATTATTTATTATTGATTATTTATTATTTATTATTTATTATTTATTATTTATTATTTATTATTTATTATTTATTATTTCATATATATTATTTATTATTTATTATTTATATCTATTATTTATTATTTATTATTTATTATTTATATCTATTATGTATTTATTATTTAGTATTTATTATTTATTATTTAGTATTTATTATTTATTATTTATTATTTATTATTTATTATTTGTTATTTGTTATTTATTATTTATTGTTTATTATTGATTATTTATTATTTAGTATTTATTATTTATTATTTATTATTTATTATTCATTATTGATTATTGATTATTGATTATTGATTATTGATTATTGATTATTGATTATTGATTATTGATTATTGATTATTGATTATTGATTATTGATTATTGATTATTGATTATTGATTATTGATTATTGATTATTGATTATTTATTATTCATTATTCATTATTTATTATCTATTATCTATTATTTATTATTTATTATTTCTTATGTATTATTTATTATTTATTATTTATTATTTCTTATATATTATTTATTATTTCTTATTTCTTATATATTATATATTATATATTATATATTATATATTATATATTATTTATTATTTAGCTTTATTTATTATTTATTATTTATTATTTATTATTTATATTTATTTATTATTTATTATTTATTATTTATTATTTATATTTATTTATTATTTATATTTACATTTATTTATTAATTATTATTTATATTTATTTATTATTTATATTTATTTATTTTTTATATTTATTTAGTATTTATATTTATTTAGAATTTATATTTATTTAGTATTTATATTTATTTAGTATTTAGTATTTATATTTATTTATTATTTATTATTCATTATTTATTATGTATTATTTATTATTTATTATTTATTATTTATATTTATTTATTATTTATTATTTATTAGTTATTTTTTATTTTTTATTTTTTATTATTTATTATTTATATTTATTTATTATTTATATTTATTTATATTTATTATTTATTATTTATTATTTATATTTATTTATTGTTTATTATTTATATCTATTTATTATATATTATTTATATTTATTTATTTTTTTTATTTTTAATTTTTAATTTTTATTTATATTTATTTATTTAATATTTAATATTTAATATTTAATATTTAATATTTATTATTCATTATTGATTATTGATTATTGCTTATTGATTATAGATTATTTATTATTTATTATTTACTACTTATTATTTATTATTTATTATTTATTATTTATTATTTATTATTCATTATTTATTATTTATTATTTATTCATTATTATTTCTTCTATATTATTTATTATTTATTATTTATTATTTATTATTTATTATTTATTATTTATATTTACTTATTATTTTTTATTTATCTTTTTTTATTTATATTTATTTATTTAATATTTAATATTTAATATTTAATATTTAATATTTATTATTCATTATTGATTATTGATTATTGATTATTGAATATTGAATATTGATTATTGATTATTGATTATTGATTATTGATTATTGATTATTGATTATTTCTTATTTTTTACTTTTTATTTATTATTTATATTTATTTATTAGTTATTATTTATTAGTTATTATTTATAATTTATAATTTATAATTTACAATTTATTAATTATTATTTATATTTGTTTATTATTTATATTTATTTATTATTTATTATTTATATTTATTTATTATTTATTATTTATTATTTATTATTTATATTTACTTATTTAATATTTAATATTTATTATTTAATATTTAATATTTATTATTCGTTATTGATTATTGATTATTGATTATTGATTATTGATTATTGATTATTGATTATTGATTATTGATTATTTATTATTTATTATCTATTATTTATTATTCATTATTGATTATCGATTATTGATTATTGATTATTGATTATTGATTATTGATTATTGATTATTGATTATAGATTATTTATTATTTATTATTTACTATTTATTATTTATTATTTATTATTTATTATTTATTATTTATTATTCATTATTCATTATTTATTATTTATTATTTATTCATTATTATTTCTTCTATATTATTTGTTTTTTATTATTTATTTTTTATTTTTTATTATTTATATTTACATATTATTTTTTATTTATCTTTTTTTATTTATATTTATTTATTTAATATTTAATATTTATTATTTATTATTTATTAATTTAATATTTAATATTTAATATTTAATATTTATTATTTATTATTTATTATTTATTATTCATTATTTATTATTTATTATTTATTCATTATTATTTCTTCTATATTATTTATTATTTATTATTTATTATTTATTATTTATTATTTATTATTTATATTTACTTATTATTTTTTATTTATCTTTTTTTATTTATATATTTTTATTTAATATTTAATATTTATTATTTATTATTTATTATTTATTATTCATTATTGATTATTGATTATTGTTTTTTGAATATTGAATATTGAATATTGATTATTGATTATTGATTATTTCTTATTTCTTATTTTTTATTTATTATTTATTATTTATATTTATTTATTAGTTATTATTTATTAGTTATTATTTATTATTTATTATTTATAATTTATAATTTATTAATTATTATTTGTATATATTTATTATTTATATATATTTATTATTTATTATTTATATTTATTTATTATTTATTATTTATTATTTATTATTTATTATTTATATTTACTTATTTAATATTTAATATTTAATATTTATTATTTATTATTTATTATTCATTATTGATTATTCATTATTGATTATTGATTATTGATTATTGATTATTGATTATTTATTATTTATTATTTATTATTTATTATTTATTATTCATTATTCATTATTGATTATTGATTATTGATTATTGATTATTGATTATTTATTATTTATTATTTATTATTTATATCTATTATTTATTATTTATTATTTATTATTTATTATTTATATCTATTATTTTTTATTTTTTATTTTTTATTTTTTATTTTTTATTTATATATATTATGTATTTATTATTCATTATTTATTATTTATTAATTATAATTTATCTTTATTTATTATGTATTATGTATTATGTATTATTTATATTTATTTATTATTTATATTTATTTATTTATTTATTATTTATTATTTATTATTTATTTTTAATTATTTATATTTATTTATTATTTATATTTATTTATTATTATTATTATTTATATTTATTTATTATTTATTATTTATTATTTATTATGTATTATGTATTATTTTTTAATTATTATTTATATTTATTTATTAGTTATTATTTATTAATTATTTTTTATTGTTTATTTTTTATTTTTTATTTTTTATATTTATTTATTATTTATTATTTATATTTATTTATTATTTATTATTTATTATTTATTATTATTATTATTTATATTTATTTATTATTTATTATTTATTATTTATATTTATATTTATTTTTTATTTTTTATATTATATTTATTATTTATTATTTATATTTACTTATTTGATATTAATTATTTATTATTTATTATTATTTTTTATTTATTATTCATTATTGATTATTGATTATTGAGTATTGATTATTGATTATTGATTATTGATTATTGATTATTGATTATTGATTATTGATTATTGATTATTGATTATTTATTATTTATTATTTATTATTTATTATTTATTATTTATTATTTCTTATATATTATATATTATATATTATTTATTATTTATTATTTATATCTATTATTTATTATTTATTATTTATTATTTATTATTTATATCTATTATGTATTTATTATTTATTATTTATTATTTAGTATTTATTATTTATTATTTATTATTTATTATTTATTATTTATTATTTGTTATTTATTATTTGTTATTTATTATTTATTATTTATTATTTATTATTTATTATTCATTATTGATTATTGATTATTGATTATTGATTATTGATTATTGATTATTGATTATTGATTATTGATTATTGATTATTGATTATTGATTATTGATTATTGATTATTTATTATTCATTATTCATTATTCATTATTTATTATTTATTATATATTATTTATTATTTATTATTTCTTATGTATTATTTATTATTTATTATTTATTATATATTATATATTATTTCTTATATATTATATATTATATATTATATATTATTTACTATTTATTATTAATCTTTATTTATTATTTTTTATTTATTATTTATTATTTATTATTTATATTTATATTTATATTTATTTATTATTTATATTTATTTATCATTTATATTTATATTTATTTATTAATTATTATTTATATTTATTTATTATTTATATTTATTTATTTTTTATATTTATTTAGTATTTTTATTTATTTAGTATTTATATTTATTTAGTATTTATATGTATTTAGTATTTATTATTTATATTTATTTATTATTTATTATTCATTATTTATTATGTATTATTTATTATTTATTATTTATTTTTTATATTTATTTTTTATTTATTATTTATTAGTTATTTTTTATTTTTTATTGTTTATTATTTATTATTTATATTTATTTATTATTTATATTTATTTATTATTTATATTTATTTATATTTATTATTTATTATTTATTATTTATATTTATTTATTGTTTATTATTTATATCTATTTATTATATATTATTTATTTTTATTTATTTTTTTTATTTTTTATTTTTTATTTTTTATTTATATTTATTTATTTAATATTTAATATTTAATATTTAATATTTATTATTTATTATTTATTATTCATTATTGATTATTGATTATTGATTATTGATTATTTATTATTGATTATAGATTATTTATTATTTATTATTTACTACTTATTATTTATTATTTATTATTTATTATTCATTATTTATTATTTATCATTTATTCATTATTATTTCTTCTATATTATTTATTATTTATTATTTATTATTTATTATTTATTATTTATTATTTATATTTACTTATTATTTTTTATTTATCTTTTTTTATTTATATTTATTTATTTAATATTTAATATTTAATATTTAATATTTAATATTTATTATTTATTATTTATTATTCATTATTTATTATTTATTATTTATTCATTATTATTTCTTCTATATTATTTATTATTTATTATTTATTATTTATTATTTATTATTTATTATTTATTATTTATTATTTATATTTATTTATTAGTTATTATTTATTAGTTATTAGTTATTTTTTTGTTTATTATTTATTATTTATATTTATTTATTATTTATTATTTATTATTTATTATTTATATTTATTTATTGTTTATTATTTATATCTATTTATTATTTATATTTATATTTTTTTATTTTTTATTATTTATTATTTATTTTTATTTTTTATTTTTTATTTTTTATTTTATATTTATTTATTTGATATCTATTATTTATTATTTATTATTACTTATTATTTATTATTCATTATTGATTATTGATTATTGATTATTGATTATTGATTATTGATTATTGATTATTGATTATTGATTATTGATTATTGATTATTGATTATTGATTATTGATTATTGATTATTGATTATTGATTATTTCTTATTTCTTATATATTATATATTATATATTATATATTATTTATATTTATTTTTTATTTCTTATTTATTATTTATATTTATTTATTTGATATTTATTATTTATTATTCATTATTTCTTATTTCTTATTTCTTATTTCTTATTTATTATATATTATTTATTATTGATTATTGATTATTTAGTATTTAGTATTATTTATTTATTATTTATTATTCATTATTGATTATTGATTATTGATTATTGATTATCGATTATTGATTATTGATTATTGATTATTAATTATTTATATCTATTATGTATTTTTTATTTTTATTTATTTTTTATTATTTATTATTTATAATTTATTATTTATTATTTATTATTTATTTATTAGTTATTTTTTTATTATTTTTATTTATTTATTATTTATTATTTATATTTATTTATTGTTTATTATTTATATCTATTTATTATTTATATTTATATTTATTTATTATTTATAATGTATTATTTATTATTTATATTTATTTTTTATTTTTTATATTATATTTATTATTTATTATTTATATTTATTTATTTGATATTTATTATTTATTATTTATTATTATTTATTATTTATTATTCATTATTGATTATTGATTATTGATTATTGAATATTGATTATTGATTACTGATTACTGATTATTGATTATTGATTATTGATTATTGATTATTGATTATTCATTATTCATTATTTATTATTTATTATTTATTATTTATTTTTTCTTATATATTATTTATTATTTATTATTTATTATTTATTATTTATATCTATTATTTATTATTTATTATTTATTATTTATTATTTATATCTATTATGTATTTTATATTTAGAATTTATTATTTATTATTTATTATTTATTATTTGTTATTTGTTATTTATTATTTATTATTGATTATTTATTATTTATTATTTATTATTTATTATTTATTATTCATTATTCATTATTTGTTATTAATTATTAATTATTAATTATTTATTATTTATTATTTATATCTATTATTTATAATTTATAATTTATTATTTATATCTATTGTTTATTATTTATTATTTATTATTTATTATTTATTATTTATTATTTATTATTTATTATTTATTATTTATTATTTATATTTATTTATTAGTTATTATTTATTAGTTATTAGTTATTTTTTTGTTTATTATATATTATTTATATTTATTTATTATTTATTATTTATTATTTATATTTATTTATTTGAAGTTTATTATTTATTATTTATTATTCTTTATTATTCTTTATTGATTATTGATTATTGATTATTGATTATTGATTATTGATTATTGATTATTGATTATTGATTATTGATTATTGATTATTGATTACTGATTATTGATTATTGATTATTGATTATTGATTATTGATTATTGATTATTGATTATTTATTATTTATTATTTATTATATATTATATATTATATATTATATATTATTTATTATTTATTATTTATTATATATTATATATTATATATTATTTATTATATATTATTTATTATTCATTATTTCTTATTTCTTATTTCTTATTTCTTATTTTTTATATATTATTTATTATTGATTATTGATTATTGATTATTTAGTATTTATTATTTATTATTTATTATTCATTATTGATTATTGATTATTGATTATTGATTTTTGATTTTTGATTTTTTATTATTGATTATTAATTATTTATATCTATTATGTATTTTTTATTTGTTGTTTATTATATATTATTTATTATTTATTATTTATTATTTATTATTTATTATTGATTATTGATTATTGATTATTTTTTATTTTTTATTTATTTATTAGTAATTATTTATTAGTTATTATTTATTTTTTTGTTTATTATTTATTATTTATATTTATTTATTATTTATTATTTATTATTTATATTTATTTATTGTTTATTATTTATATCTATTTATTATTTTTATTTATATTTATTTATTATTTATTATTTATTATTTATTATTTATATATATATTTTTTTATATTATATTTATTATTTATTATTTATATTTTCTTATTTGATATTTATTATTTATTATTTATTATTATTTATTATTTATTATTCATTATTGATTATTGATTATTGATTATTGATTATTGATTATTGATTATTGATTATTGATTATTGATTATTGATTATTTATTATTTATTATTGATTATTTATTATTTATTATTTATTATTTATTATTTATTATTTATTATTTATTATTTATTATTTATTATTTCATATATATTATTTATTATTTATTATTTATATCTATTATTTATTATTTATTATTTATTATTTATATCTATTATGTATTTATTATTTAGTATTTATTATTTATTATTTAGTATTTATTATTTATTATTTATTATTTATTATTTATTATTTGTTATTTGTTATTTATTATTTATTGTTTATTATTGATTATTTATTATTTAGTATTTATTATTTATTATTTATTATTTATTATTCATTATTGATTATTGATTATTGATTATTGATTATTGATTATTGATTATTGATTATTGATTATTGATTATTGATTATTGATTATTGATTATTGATTATTGATTATTGATTATTGATTATTGATTATTGATTATTTATTATTCATTATTCATTATTTATTATCTATTATCTATTATTTATTATTTATTATTTCTTATGTATTATTTATTATTTATTATTTATTATTTCTTATATATTATTTATTATTTCTTATTTCTTATATATTATATATTATATATTATATATTATATATTATATATTATATATTATTTATTATTTAGCTTTATTTATTATTTATTATTTATTATTTATTATTTATATTTATTTATTATTTATTATTTATTATTTATTATTTATATTTATTTATTATTAATATTTACATTTATTTATTAATTATTATTTATATTTATTTATTATTTATATTTATTTATTTTTTATATTTATTTAGTATTTATATTTATTTAGAATTTATATTTATTTAGTATTTATATTTATTTAGTATTTAGTATTTATATTTATTTATTATTTATTATTCATTATTTATTATGTATTATTTATTATTTATTATTTATTATTTATATTTATTTATTATTTATTATTTATTAGTTATTTTTTATTTTTTATTTTTTATTATTTATTATTTATATTTATTTATTATTTATATTTATTTATATTTATTATTTATTATTTATTATTTATATTTATTTATTGTTTATTATTTATATCTATTTATTATATATTATTTATATATTATTTATTTTTTTTATTTTTAATTTTTAATTTTTATTTATATTTATTTATTTAATATTTAATATTTAATATTTAATATTTAATATTTAATATTTATTATTCATTATTGATTATTGATTATTGATTATTGCTTATTGATTATAGATTATTTATTATTTATTATTTACTACCTATTATTTATTATTTATTATTTATTATTTATTATTTATTATTCATTATTTATTATTTATTATTTATTCATTATTATTTCTTCTATATTATTTATTATTTATTATTTATTATTTATTATTTATTATTTATATTTACTTATTATTTTTTATTTATCTTTTTTTATTTATATTTATTTATTTAATATTTAATATTTAATATTTAATATTTAATATTTATTATTCATTATTGATTATTGATTATTGATTATTGAATATTGATTATTGATTATTGATTATTGATTATTGATTATTGATTATTGATTATTGATTATTTCTTATTTTTTACTTTTTATTTATTATTTATATTTATTTATTAGTTATTATTTATTAGTTATTATTTATAATTTATAATTTATAATTTACAATTTATTAATTATTATTTATATTTGTTTATTATTTATATTTATTTATTATTTATTATTTATATTTATTTATTATTTATTATTTATTATTTATTATTTATATTTACTTATTTAATATTTAATATTTATTATTTAATATTTAATATTTATTATTCGTTATTGATTATTGATTATTGATTATTGATTATTGATTATTGATTATTGATTATTGATTATTGATTATTTATTATTTATTATCTATTATTTATTATTCATTATTGATTATCGATTATTGATTATTGATTATTGATTATTGATTATTGATTATTGATTATTGATTATAGATTATTTATTATTTATTATTTACTATTTATTATTTATTATTTATTATTTATTATTTATTATTTATTATTCATTATTCATTATTTATTATTTATTATTTATTCATTATTATTTCTTCTATATTATTTGTTTTTTATTATTTATTTTTTATTTTTTATTATTTATATTTACATATTATTTTTTATTTATCTTTTTTTATTTATATTTATTTATTTAATATTTAATATTTAATATTTATTATTTATTAATTTAATATTTAATATTTAATATTTATTATTTATTATTTATTATTTATTATTTATTATTTATTATTCATTATTTATTATTTATTATTTATTCATTATTATTTCTTCTATATTATTTATTACTTATTATTTATTATTTATTATTTATTATTTATTATTTATATTTACTTATTATTTTTTATTTATCTTTTTTTATTTATATATTTTTATTTAATATTTAATATTTAATATTTAATATTTATTATTTATTATTCATTATTGATTATTGATTATTGTTTTTTGAATATTGAATATTGAATATTGATTATTGATTATTGATTATTTCTTATTTCTTATTTTTTATTTATTATTTATTATTTATATTTATTTATTAGTTATTATTTATTAGTTATTATTTATTATTTATAATTTATAATTTATAATTTATTAATTATTATTTGTATATATTTATTATTTATATATATTTATTATTTATTATTTATATTTATTTATTATTTATTATTTATTATTTATTATTTATATTTACTTATTTAATATTTAATATTTATTATTTATTATTTATTATTTATTATTCATTATTGATTATTCATTATTGATTATTGATTATTGATTATTGATTATTGATTATTTATTATTTATTATTTATTATTTATTATTCATTATTCATTATTCATTATTGATTATTGATTATTGATTATTGATTATTGATTATTTATTAATTATTATTTATTATTTATATCTATTATTTATTATTTATTATTTATTATTTATTATTTATATCTATTATTTTTTATTTTTTATTTTTTATTTTTTATTTTTTATTTATATATATTATGTATTTATTATTCATTATTTATTATTTATTAATTATAATTTATCTTTATTTATTATGTATTATGTATTATGTATTATTTATATTTATTTATTATTTATATTTATTTATTATTTATTATTTATTATTTATTATTTATTTTTAATTATTTATATTTATTTATTATTTATATTTATTTATTATTATTATTATTTATATTTATTTATTATTTATTATTTATTATTTATTATGTATTATGTATTATTTTTTAATTATTATTTATATTTATTTATTAGTTATTATTTATTAATTATTTTTTATTGTTTATTTTTTATTTTTTATTTTTTATATTTATTTATTATTTATTATTTATATTTATTTATTATTTATTATTTATTATTTATTATTATTATTATTTATATTTATTTATTATTTTTTATTTATTATTTATATTTATATTTATTTTTTATTTTTTATATTATATTTATTATTTATTATTTATATTTACTTATTTGATATTAATTATTTATTATTTATTATTATTTATTATTTATTATTCATTATTGATTATTGATTATTGAGTATTGATTATTGATTATTGATTATTGATTATTGATTATTGATTATTGATTATTGATTATTGATTATTGATTATTTATTATTTATTATTTATTATTTATTATTTATTATTTATTATTTCTTATATATTATATATTATATATTATTTATTATTTATTATTTATATCTATTATTTATTATTTATTATTTATTATTTATTATTTATATCTATTATGTATTTATTATTTATTATTTATTATTTAGTATTTATTATTAATTATTTATTATTTATTATTTATTATTTATTATTTGTTATTTATTATTTGTTATTTATTATTTATTATTTATTATTTATTATTTATTATTCATTATTGATTATTGATTATTGATTATTGATTATTGATTATTGATTATTGATTATTGATTATTGATTATTGATTATTGATTATTGATTATTGATTATTGATTATTTATTATTCATTATTCATTATTCATTATTTATTATTTATTATATATTATTTATTATTTATTATTTCTTATGTATTATTTATTATTTATTATTTATTATTTATTATATATTATATATTATTTCTTATATATTATATATTATATATTATTTATTATTTATTATTTATTATTTATCTTTCTTTATTATTTATTATTTATTATTTATTATTTATTATTTATATTTATATTTATATTTATTTATTATTTATATTTATTTATCATTTATATTTATATTTATTTATTAATTATTATTTATATTTATTTATTATTTATATTTATTTATTTTTTATATTTATTTAGTATTTTTATTTATTTAGTATTTATATTTATTTAGTATTTATATGTATTTAGTATTTATTATTTATATTTATTTATTATTCATTATTTATTATGTATTATTTATTATTTATTATTTATTATTTATATTTATTTTTTATTTATTATTTATTAGTTAATTTTTATTTTTTATTGTTTATTATTTATTATTTATATTTATTTATTATTTATATTTATTTATTATTTATATTTATTTATATTTATTATTTATTATTTATTATTTATATTTATTTATTGTTTATTATTTATATCTATTTATTATATATTATTTATTTTTATTTATTTTTTTTATTTTTTATTTTTTATTTTTTATTTATATTTATTTATTTAATATTTAATATTTAATATTTATTATTTATTATTTATTATTTATTATTCATTATTGATTATTGATTATTGATTATTGATTATTTATTATTGATTATAGATTATTTATTATTTATTATTTACTACTTATTATTTATTATTTATTATTAATTATTCATTATTTATTATTTATCATTTATTCATTATTATTTCTTCTATATTATTTGTTATTTATTATTTATTATTTATTATTTATTACTTATTATTTATATTGACTTATTACTTTTTATTTATCTTTTTTTATTTATATTTATTTATTTAACATTTAATATTTAATATTTAATATTTATTATTTATTATTTATTATTTATTATTCATTATTTATTATTTATTATTTATTCATTATTATTTCTTCTATATTATTTATTATTTATTATTTATTATTTATTATTTATTATTTATTTTTTATTATTTATATTTACTTATTTTTTTTATTTATCTTTTTTTATTTATATTTATTTATTTAATATTTAATATTTAATATTTATTATTTATTATTTATTATTGATTATTGATTATTGATTATTGATTATTGATTATTGAATATTGAATATTGATTATTGATTATTGATTATTGATTATTGATTATTGATTATTTATTATTTATTATTTATTATTTATTATTTATATTTATTTATTAGTTATTATTTATTAGTTATTATTTATAATTTATAATTTATAATTTATAATTTATAATTTATTAATTATTATTTATATTTATTTATTATTTATATTTATTTATTATTTATTATTTATATTTATTTATTATTTATTATTTATTATTTATTATTTATATTTACTTATTTAATATTTAATGTTTATTATTTATTATTTATTATTTATTATTCATTATTGATTATTAATTATTGATTATTGATTATTGATTATTGATTAATGATTATTTATTATTTATTATTTATTATGTATTATTTATTAATTATTATTTATTATTTATTATTCATTATTGATTATTGATTATTGATTATTGATTATTGATTATTGATTATTGATTATTTATTATTTATATCTATTATTTATTATTTATTATTTATTATTTATATCTATTATTTATTATTTTTTATTTTTTATTTTTTATTTTTTATTTATATATATTATGTATTTATTATTTATTATTTATTATTTATTAGTTATAATTTATCTTCATTTATTATGTATTATTTATTATGTATTATTTATATTTATTTATTATTTATTATTTATTATTTATTATTTATTTTTAATTATTTATATTTATTTATTATATATATTTATTTATTATTTATTATTCATATTTATTTATTAATTATTATTTATATTTATTTATTATTTATATTTATTTATTATTATTATTTATTATTTATTATTTATTATTTATTATTAATTATTAATTATGTATTATGTATTATTTTTTATTTATTATTTATATTTACTTATTAGTTATTATTTATTAATTATTAATTATTAATTATTTTTTATTTTTTATTATTAATATTTATTTATTATTTATATTTATTTATTATTTATTATTTATTATTTATTATTTATTTATTGTTTATTATTTATATCTAATTATTATTTATTATTTGTATTTATTTATAATTTATAATTTATTATTTATTATTTATATTAATTTATTATTTATTATTTATTATTTATTATTTATTATTTATATTTATTTATTTAATATTTAATATTTAATATTTAATATTTATTATTTAATATTTATTCTTCATTATTTATTATTTATTATTTCTTATATATTATATATTATATATTATGTATTATTTATTATTTATATATATTATTTATTATTTATTATTTATATCTATTATTTATTATTTATTATTTATTATTTACTATTTATATCTATTATGTATTTATTATTTATTATTTATTAATTATTAATTATTATTTATTATTTACTATTTAATCTTTTTTCTTTTTTGTTTATTATTTATTATTTATTATTTATTATTTATTATTTATTATTTATTATTTAATATTTAATATTTAATATTTAATATTTATTATTTATTAATGATTATTTATTATTCATTATTCATTATTTATTATTTATTCATTATTATTTCTTCTATATTATTTATTATTTATTATTTATTATTTATTTTTTATTATTTATATTTACTTATTATTTTTTATTTATCTTTTTTAATTTATATTTATTTATTTAATATTTAATATTTAATATTTAATATTTATTATTTATTATTCATTATTGATTATTGATTATTGATTATTGAATATTGAATATTGAATATTGATTATTGATTATTGATTATTGATTATTGATTATTTATTATTTTTTATTTTTTATTTATTAATTATTATTTATATTTATTTATTAGTTATTATTTATTAGTTATTATTTATTATTTATAATTTATAATTTATAATTTATTAATTATTATTTATATTTATTTATTATTTATATTTATTTATTATTTATTATTTATTATTTATTATTTATATTTATTTATTTAATATTTAATATTTATTATTTAATATTTATTATTTATTATTCATTATTGATTATTGATTATTGATTATTGATTATTGATTATTGATTACCGATTATTGATTATTGATTATTTATTATTTATTATTTATTATTTATTATTTATTATTTATTATTCATTATTGATTATTGATTATTGATTATTGATTATTGATTATTGATTATTGATTATTTATTATTTATATCTATTATTTATTATTTATTATTTATTATTTATATCTATTATTTTTTATTTTTTATTTTTTATTTTTTATTTTTTATTTATATATATTATGTATTTATTATTTATTATTTATTATTTATTATTTATTATTTATTATTTATTATTTATTATTTATAATTTATCTTTATTTATTATGTATTATGTATTATTTATTATTTATATTTATTTATTATTTATTATTTATTATTTATTATTTATTATTTATTTTTAATTATTTATATTTATTTATTATTTATATTTATTTATTATTTATTATTCATATTTATTTATTAATTATTATTTATATTTATTTATTATTTATATTTATTTATTATTTATATTTATTTATTATTTATTATTTATTATTTATTATGTATTATGTATTATTTTTTATTTATTATTTATATTTATTTATTAGTTATTATTTATTAATTATTTTTTATTTTTTATTATTTATTTTTTATTTTTTAATATTTATATTTATTTATTATTTTTATTTATTTATTATTTATTATTTATTATTTATTATTTATTATTTATTATTTATTTATTGTTTATTATTTATATCTAATTATTATTTATTATTTGTATTTATTTATAATTTATTACTTATTATTTATTATTTATATTAATTTAATATTTAATATTTATTATTTATTATTTACTATTTATATTTATTTATTTAATATTTAATATTTAATATTTAATATTTATTCTTCATTATTTATTATTTATTATTTCCTATATATTATATATTATATATTATGTATTATTTATTATTTATATATATTATTTATTATTTATTATTTATATCTATTATTTATTATTTATTATTTATTATTTACTATTTATATCTATTATGTATTTATTATTTATTATTTATTAATTATTATTTATTATTTATTATTTATTATTTATTATTTATTATTTATTATTTAATCTTTTTTCTTTATTGTTTATTATTTATTATTTATTATTTATTATTTATTATTTATTATTTATTATTTGTTATTTATTATTTATTATTTATATTTATTTATTAGTTATTATTTATTAGTTATTAGTTATTTTTTTGTTTATTATTTATTATTTATATTTATTTATTATTTATTATTTATTATTTATTATTTATATTTATTTATTGTTTATTATTTATATCTATTTATTATTTATATTTATATTTTTTTATTTTTTATTATTTATTATTTATTTTTATTTTTTATTTTTTATTTATTATTTTATATTTATTTATTTGATATCTATTATTTATTATTTATTATTACTTATTATTTATTATTCATTATTGATTATTGATTATTGATTATTGATTATTGATTATTGATTATTGATTATTGATTATTGATTATTGATTATTGATTATTGATTATTGATTATTGATTATTTCTTATTTCTTATATATTATATATTATATATTATATATTATTTATATTTATTTTTTATTTTTTATTTATTATTTATATTTATTTATTTGATATTTATTATTTATTATTCATTATTTCTTATTTCTTATTTCTTATTTCTTATTTATTATATATTATTTATTATTGATTATTGATTATTTAGTATTCAGTATTATTTATTTATTATTTATTATTCATTATTGATTATTGATTATTGATTATTGATTATAGATTATTGATTATTGATTATTGATTATTAATTATTTATATCTATTATGTATTTTTTATTTTTTATTTATTTTTTATTTTTTATTTTTTATTATTTATTATTTATTATTTATTATTTATTTATTAGTTATTTTTTTATTATTTTTATTTATTTATTATTTATTATTTATTATTTATTATTTATATTTATTTATTGTTTATAATTTATATCTATTTATTATTTATATTTATATTTATTTATTATTTATTATGTATTATTTATTATTTATATTTATTTTTTATTTTTTATATTATATTTATTATTTATTATTTATATTTATTTATTTGATATTTATTATTTATTATTTATTATTATTTATTATTTATTATTCATTATTGATTATTGATTATTGATTATTTATTATTCATTATTTATTATTTATTATTTATTTTTTATTTTTTCTTATAAATTATTTATTATTTATTATTTATTATTTATTATTTATATCTATTATTTATTATTTATTATTTATTATTTATTATTTATATCTATTATGTATTTATTATTTAGAATTTATTATTTATTATTTATTATTTATTATTTGTTATTTGTTATTTATTATTTATTATTGATTATTTATTATTTAGTATTTATTATTTATTATTTATTATTCATTATTCATTATTTGTTATTAATTATTAATTATTAATTATTAATTATTTATTATTTATATCTATTATTTATAATTTATAATTTATTATTTATATCTATTATTTATTATTTATTATTTATTATTTATTATTTATTATTTATTATTTATTATTTATTATTTATATTTATTTATTGGTTATTATTTATTAGTTATTAGTTATTTTTTTGTTTATTATTTATTATTTATATTTATTTATTATTTATTATTTATTATTTATATTTATTTATTTGAAGTTTATTATTTATTATTTATTATTATTTATTATTCTTTATTGATTATTGATTATTGATTATTGATTATTGATTATTGATTATTGATTATTGATTATTGATTATTGATTATTGATTATTGATTATTGATTATTGATTATTGATTATTGATTATTGATTATTGATTATTGATTATTTATTATTTATTATATATTATATATTATATATTATATATTATATATTATTTATTATTTATTATATATTATATATTATATATTATTTATTATTTATTATTTATTATTCATTATTTCTTATTTCTTATTTCTTATTTCTTATTTTTTATATATTATTTATTATTGATTATTGATTATTGATTATTTAGTATTTATTATTTATTATTTATTATTCATTATTGATTATTGATTATTGATTATTGATTTTTGATTTTTGATTTTTTATTATTGATTATTAATTATTTATATCTATTATGTATTTGTTATTTGTTGTTTATTATTTATTATTTATTATTTATTATTTATTATTTATTATTTATTATTTATTATTGATTATTTTTTATTTTTTATTTTTTATTTATTTATTAGTAATTATTTATTAGTTATTATTTATTTTTTTGTTTATTATTTATTATTTATATTTATTTATTATTTATTATTTATTATTTATATTTATTTATTGTTTATTATTTATATCTATTTATTATTTATATTTATATTTATTTATTATTTATTATTTATTATTTATTATTTATATATATATTTTTTTATATTATATTTATTATTTATTATTTATATTTTCTTATTTGATATTTATTATTTATTATTTATTATTATTTATTATTTATTATTCATTATTGATTATTGATTATTGATTATTGATTATTGATTATTGATTATTGATTATTGATTATTGATTATTTATTATTTATTATTGATTATTTATTATTTATTATTTATTATTTATTATTTATTATTTGTTATTTCATATATATTATTTATTATTTATTATTTATATCTATTATTTATTATTTATTATTTATTATTTATATCTATTATGTATTTATTATTTAGTATTTATTATTTATTATTTAGTATTTATTATTTATTATTTATTATTTATTATTTATTATTTGTTATTTGTTATTTATTATTTATTATTGATTATTGATTATTTATTATTTAGTATTTATTATTTATTATTTATTATTTATTATTCATTATTGATTATTGATTATTGATTATTGATTATTGATTATTGATTATTGATTATTGATTATTGATTATTGATTATTGATTATTGATTATTGATTATTGATTATTGATTATTGATTATTGATTATTGATTATTGATTATTGATTATTTATTATTCATTATTTATTATTTATTATTTATTATTTATTATTTATTCTTTCTTATGTATTATTTATTATTTATTATTTATTATTTCTTATATATTATTTCTTATTTCTTATTTCTTATATATTATATATTATATATTATATATTATATATTATATATTATTTATTATTTAGCTTTATTTATTATTTATTATTTATTATTTATTATTTATTATTAATATTTATTTATTATTTATTATTCATTATTTATTATTTATATTTATTTATTATTTATATTTACATTTATTTATTAATTATTATTTATATTTATTTATTATTTATATTTATTTATTTTTTATATTTATTTAGTATTTATATTTATTTAGAATTTATATTTATTTAGTATTTATATTTATTTAGTATTTAGTATTTATATTTATTTATTATTTATTATTCATTATTTATTATGTATTATTTATTATTTATTATTTATTATTTATATTTATTTATTATTTATTATTTATTAGTTATTTTTTATTTTTTATTTTTTATTATTTATTATTTATATTTATTTATTATTTATATTTATTTATATTTATTATTTATTATTTATTATTTATATTTATTTATTGTTTATTATTTATATCTATTTATTATATATTATATATTTTTATTTATTTTTTTTATTTTTAATTTTTAATTTTTATTTATATTTATTTATTTAATATTTAATATTTAATATTTAATATTTATTATTTAATATTTATTATTCATTATTGATTATTGATTATTGATTATTGCTTATTGATTATAGATTATTTATTATTTATTATTTACTACTTATTATTTATTATTTATTATTTATTATTTATTATTTATTATTCATTATTTATTATTTATTATTTATTAATTATTAGTTCTTCTATATTATTTATTATTTATTATTTATTATTTATTATTTATTATTTATTATTTATATTTACTTATTATTTTTTATTTATCTTTTTTTATTTATATTTATTTATTTAATATTTAATATTTAATATTTAATATTTAATATTTATTATTCATTATTGATTATTGATTATTGATTATTGAATATTGATTATTGATTATTGATTATTGATTATTGATTATTGATTATTTCTTATTTTTTACTTTTTATTTATTATTTATATTTATTTATTAGTTATTATTTATTAGTTATTATTTATAATTTATAATATATAATTTACAATTTATTAATTATTATTTATATTTGTTTATTATTTATATTTATTTATTATTTATTATTTATATTTATTTATTATTTATTATTTATTATTTATTATTTATATTTACTTATTTAATATTTAATATTTATTATTTAATATTTATTATTTATTATTCGTTATTGATTATTGATTATTGATTATTGATTATTGATTATTGATTATTGATTATTGATTATTGATTATTTATTATTTATTATCTATTATTTATTATTCATTATTGATTATCGATTATTGATTATTGATTATTGATTATTGATTATTGATTATTTATTATTTATATCTATTATTTATTATTTATTATTTATTATTTATATCTATTATTTTTTATTTTTTATTTTTTATTTTTTAATTATTATTTATATATATTATGTATTTATTTTTTATTATTTATTATTTATTATTTATTATTTATTATTTATTATGTATTATGTATTATTTTTTATTTATTATTTATATTTATTTATTAGTTATTATTTATTATTTATTAATTATTTTTTATTTTTTATTTTTTATTATTTATATTTATTTATTATTTATATTTATTTATTATTTATTATTTATTATTTATTTATTGTTTATTATTTATATATAATTATTATTTATTATTTGTATTTATTTATAATTTATTATTTATTATTTATTATTTATATTTATTTATTTAATATTTAATATTTAATATTTAATATTTAATATTTAATATTTATTCTTCTTTATTTATTATTTATTATTTCTTATATATTATATATTATGTATTATGTATTATTTATTATTTATATATATTATTTATTATTTATTATTTATATATATTATTTATTATTTATTATTTATTATTTATTATTTATTATTTATTATTTATATCTATTATGTATTTATTATTTATTATTTATTAATTATTAATTATTATTTATTATTTATTATTTATTATTTATTATTTAATCTTTATTCTTTATTGTTTATTATTTCTTATATATTGTTTATTATTTATTATTTATTATTTATTATTTATTATTTATTATTTATTATTTATTATTAATTATTTATTATTCATTATTTATTATATATTATTTATTATTTATTATTTCTTATATATTGTTTATTATTTATTATTAATTATTTAATATTTAATATTTATTATTTATTATTTATTATTTATATTTATTTATTAGTTATTATTTATTAGTTATTATTTATTATTTATTATTTATTATTTATTATTCATTATTTATATTTATTTATTTATTTTATTTATTTATTATTTATTATTTATAGTTTATATTTATTTATTATTTATTATATATATATATATTTATTATTTATTATTTATCACTTATTATTATTTATTATTTATTATTTTCATTTATTTATTTATTATTTATTATTTATTATTTATTATTTGTCGAGTTTATAGCTATTATTTATGTATTATTTGTTTTTTCAATTAATATATATAAGTATATTAAATTTTGTTTATTAACTACATGATGAGCTTGTTGTAGTGGTTAAGTTTTTGGAAAATATGCAGGAGGTTGGGGTTTCAAATCACACCAAACGCAAAATTTGTTTATATTGCATGCATGCATGTGCATGTGCATTGGATGTGCATGCATGGATAAAAAAAGTAAATAAAATAATAAGAAGTAAATAAATAAATAAAACAAATACGAAATACAATAAATAAATAAAATAAATACGAAATAAAATAAAGAAATAATAAATACGAAATAAAAAAATAAATAATAAATACAAAAATAAATAAATAAAATAAATAAATAAAATAAATAAATAAATAAATAAATAAAATAAATAAATAAATAAATAAATAAATAAAATAAATAAAATAAATAAATAGATAAAATAAATATATAAAATAAATATATAAAATATATAAAATAAATAAATAAATACGAAAAATAAATAAATAAAATAAATACAAAATAAATATATAAATAAATAAGAAAAATAAATATATAAATATATAAATAAATATATAAATAAATATATAAATATATAAATAAATATATAAATAAATAAATAAATATATAAATAAATATATAAAATTAAAAAAAACAAAATAACAAAAATAACAAAAATAAAAAATATAAATAAAAAACTGCCACTAAATCATTTAGCGGTGGTTTAAAAAACCGTCGCGAAACGTTCTGCGACGGTTTTGAAAACCGCCATGAATAGTTTCCCAACGCACAATTTAGCGGCGGTTTAACATATAGGAAATAATATCTTGCATAGATGATTGTGAAAAAGGATAGAATCATG
>CAUJRU010002351.1:0-81435 GCA_963277665.1 Viscum album | reverse complement strand
AAAAAGACGAAATCCTCATAGTTTAATGTTAATGAAGAAGGAACTGTGTGGTTTGGGAAAAGACTATGTGTTCCATCAAGTCTGGAGCTGAAGAAGGAACATTGGGATGATGCACAAAGTTCAACATTCCTTGTTCACCCAGGGAGCACAAAGATTTATCGAGATCTCCGAGAAAACTTTTGATGGGATAATATGAAGAAGGAGATCGCTGAATATACATCAAAGTGCCTGGTGTTTCAACAAGTGAAGGCAGAGAGGCAGAAGTCTAAGGGGATGATGCAACCATTGCCCATACCAGAATGGAAATGGGAGAACATCACCATGGACTTTGTCACTGGACATCCAAGGACATCCAAAGGCAACAATCACTGCTGGAAATTCGAGCTATAGCCACGGTTCTAAACCGTGGCTATAGGCCCTCAAACCGTGGCTATAGGTAATAGCCACGGTTTGAGGAACCGTGGCCAAGTTTGGCGTGGCTATAGGCCTAGACCTATAGCCACGGTTCCAAACCGTGGCTGTAACTCTATAGCTACGGTTCAAACCGTGGCTATAGGTTTATAGCCACGGTTAAAACCGTGGCTGTATACCTAATGCCACGGTTTCAACCGTGGCTATACTAAAGGCCGGACAAAATCTATAGCCACGGTTTAAAAACCGTGGCATTATGTCTATAGCCACGGTTTAAAACCGCGGCAATACATCAATAGCCACGGTTTTGAACCGTGGCTATAGGGTGTCCAAATTCATAAAAAAAAATACCCCCTGGACACACCCTGGACACCCCCATGCCACCCCCGGCCAGTCCCCCCTGCCAGTACCCCCGGACAGCCCCCCGTGCACCCCCGAACAGCCCCCCGTGCACCCCCGGACAGCCCCCCGTGCACCCCCGGACAGCCCCCCCGGCCAGCCCCAGCCAGCCCCCCGTGCACCCCCGAGCAGCCCCCCGACCAGCCCCGGACAGCCCCCCGTGCACCCCTGGACAGCCCCCCCGGCCAGCCCCAGCCAGCCCCCCGTGCACCCCCGAGCAGCCCCCCGACCAGCCCCGGACAGCCCCCCGTGCACCCCCGGACAGCCCCCAGCCCCCAGCCCCCCCTGCCCCCTGCTTGTCCCCCTGCCAGCTCCCCCCCTGCTAGTCCCCCCCTGCCCCCTGCTAGTCCCCCACTGCCCCCTGCTAGTACCCCCCCCCCCCCGCCACCCCCCCCTTCTTGTCCCCTTGCCAGCCCCCCCTGCCACCCCCCTGCCAGTCCCCCCTGCCCCCTGACACCCCCCCTGCTAGTCCCCCTGCCCCCTGCTAGTCCCCCACTGTCCCCTGTTAGTCCCCCCCCCCCCCGCCACCCCCCCGCTTGTCCCCTTGCCAGCCCCCCCAGCCACCCCCTGCTTGTCCCCCTGCAAGCCCCCCCTGCTTGTCCCCCTGCCAGCCCCACCCCTGCTCCTGCCAGCCCCCCCCCCCCTGCCCCCTGCTTGCCCCCCTGCCAGCCCCCCCCCCCTTCCCCCTGCTTGTCCCCCTTCCAGCCCCCCCGGCCACCCCCCTGCCCCCTGCTTGCCCCCTGCCGCCACCCCCCCCCCCCCTTCCCCCTGCCAGCCCCCCCGCCCCTGCTTGTCCCCCTGCCAACCCCCCCTGCTGGACACCCCCCCTGTCCGTGCACCCCCGGACAGCCCCCCATGCACCCCCGGACAGCCCCCCGTGCACCCCCGGACAGCCCCCCATGCACCCCCGGACAGCCCCCCGTGCACCCCTGGACAGCCCCCCCGGCCAGCCCCGGCCAGCCCCCCGTGCACCCCCGGACAGCCCCCATGTGCACCCCCGGACAGACCCCATGCAGCCCCCATCCCCCCTGCACAGAACCCCGGAAACCCCCTGCCCCCTGCTTGTCCCCCTGCCAGCCCCCCCTGCCCCCTGCTTGTCCCCCTGCCAGCTCCCCCCCTGCCCCCTGCTAGTCCCCCCACTGCCCCCTGCTAGTCCCCCCCCCCCCGCCACCCCCCCTGCTTGTCCCCTTGCCAGCCCCCCCTGCCAGTCCCCACTGCCCCCTGACACCCTCCCTGCTAGTCCCCCTGCCCCCTGCTAGTCCCCCACTGCCCCCTGTTAGTCCACCCCCCCCCCGCCACCCCCCTGCTTGTCCCCTTGCCAGCCCCCCTGCCGCCCCCTGCCAGCCCCCCCTGCTTGTCCCCCTGCCAGCCCCCCCTGCTCCTGCCAGCCCCCCCCCCTGCCCCCCTGCCAGCCCCCCCCCCCCCCTTCCCCCTGCTTGTCACCCTGCCAGCCCCCCCGGCCACCCCCTGCTTGTCCCCCTGCCAGCCCCCCCTGCCCCTGCCAGCCCCCCCCTGCCCCTGCCAGCCCCCCCTGCCAGCCCCCCCCCCCCCCCTTCCCCCTGCTTGTCCCCCTGCCAGCCCCCCCCTGCCCCCTGCTTGTCCCCCTGCCAGCCCCCCCCTGCCCCCTGCTTGTCCCCCTGCCAGCCCCCCCCTGCCCCCCTGCCAGCCCCCCCTTCCCCCTGCTTGTCCCCCGGCCAGCCCCGGCCAGCCCCCCGTGCACCCCCGGACAGCCCCACGACCAGCCCCGGACAGCCCCCCGTGCACCCCCGGACAGCCCCCATGTGCACCCCCGGACAGCCCCCCGTGCACCCCCGGACAGCCCCCCCGTGCACCCCCAGACAGCCCCCCCGTGCACCCCCGGACAGCCCCCATATGCACCCCCGGACAGCCCCCATATGCACCCCCAAACAGCCCCCCGTGCACCCCTGGACAGCCCCCCGGCCAGCCCCGGACAACCCCCTGTGCACCCCCGGACAGCCCCCCGACCAGCCCCGGACAGCCCCCCGTGCACCCCCGGACAGCCCCCATGTGCACCCCCGGACAGACCCCATGCAGCCCCATTCCCCCCGGACAGCCCCCCGTGCACCCCCGGACAGCCCCCATGTGCAACCCCGGACAGCCCCCATGTGCACCCCCGGACAAACCCCCGTGCACCCCCGGACAGCCCCCATGTGCACCCCCGGACAGCCCCCCGTGCACCCCCGGACTGCCCCCCCGTGCACCCCCAGACAGCCCCCCCCGTGCACCCCCGGACAGCCCCCATATGCACCCCCGGACAGCCCCCATATGCACCCCCAAACAGCCCCCCGTGCACCCCTGGACAGCCCCCCGGCCAGCCCCGGACAACCCCCTGTGCACCCCCGGACAGCCCCCCGACCAGCCCCCCGTGCACCCCCGGACAGCCCCCATGTGCACCCCCGGACAGACCCCATGCAGCCCCATTCCCCCCGGACAGCCCCCCGTGCACCCCCGGACAGCCCCCATGTGCACCCCCGGACAGCCCCCATGTGCACCCCCGGACAGCCCCCCGTGCACCCCCGGACAGCCCCCCCGTGCACCCCCGGACAGCCCCCCCGTGCACCCCCGGACAGCCCCCATATGCACCCCCGGACAGCCCCCATATGCACCCCCAAACAGCCCCCCGTGCACCCCTGGACAGCCCCCCGGCCAGCCCCGGACAACCCCCTGTGCACCCCCGGACAGCCCCCCGACCAGCCCCGGACAGCCCCCCGTGCACCCCCGGACAGCCCCCATGTGCACCCCCGGACAGACCCCATGCAGCCCCATTCCCCCCGGACAGCCCCCCGTGCACCCCCGGACAGCCCCCATGTGCAACCCCGGACAGCCCCCATGTGCACCCCCGGACAAACCCCATACAGCCCCCTACCCCCCTGCACAGAACCCCGGGCGTTTATCAAGCGCGCGCAACGCTTAAAGAACGCATAATGAGCCCTACCGCGCAGACCACACGTCCGATTGACGCGCCGTCTGCGCGTGCACGTCGCGAATAATAATGGGATTGTTGTCCTGTGATTTCAGGGCAATCCGATGTCGTCCGCTATGAGTTTGACCGTTAGACGCCTGTTTTGGCCGTTTATGACACCGGAACGGCGTTCCCGGTCACCACGGGCACACGGCACGTCCGATTGACGTGCCGTCTGCTCGACCACATCACAATTCACTCACCCTTTGATGTCGTCCGATTTCAGGCCATTCGGAATTCGTTCGGCCCGTTTGGACCCCCCACGCGCGTTTATCAAGCGCGCGCAACGCTTAAAGAACGCATAATGAGCCCTCCTGCGCAGACCGCACGTCCGATTGACGTGCCGTCTGCGCGTGCACGTCGCGAATAATAGTTTGAATGTTGTCCTGTGATTTCAGGTCAATCCGATGTCGTTCGCTATGAGTTTGACCGTTAGACGCCCGTTTTGGCCGTTTATGACACCGGAACGGCGTTCCCGGTCACCGCGGGCACACGGCACGTCCGATTGACGTGCCGTCTGCTCGACCACATCACAATTCACTCACCCTTTGATGTCGTCCGATTTCAGGCCATTCGGCCCGTTTGGACCCCCCCACGCGCGTTTATCAAGCGCGCGCAACGCTTAAAGAACGCATAATGAGCCCTCCTGCGCAGACCGCACGTCCGATTGACGTGCCGTCTGCGCGTGCACGTCGCGAATAATAGTTTGAATGTTGTCCTGTGATTTCAGGTCAATCCGATGTCGTTCGCTATGAGTTTGACCGTTAGACGCCCGTTTTGGCCGTTTATGACACCGGAACGGCGTTCCCGGTCACCGCGGGCACACGGCACGTCCGATTGACGTGCCGTCTGCTCGACCACATCACAATTCACTCACCCTTTGATGTCGTCCGATTTCAGGCCATTCGCAATTCGTTCGGCCCGTTTGGACCCCCCACGCGCTTTTCTCAAGCGCGCGCAACGCTTAAAGAACGCATAATGAGCCCTCCTGCGCAGACCGCACGTCCGATTGACGTGCCGTCTGCGCGTGCACGTCGCGAATAATAATTTGAATGTTGTCCTGTGATTTCAGGTCAATCTGATGTCGTCCGCTATGAGTTTGACCGTTAGACGCCCGTTTTGGCCGTTTATGACACCAGAACGGCGTTCCCGGTCACCGCGGGCACACGGCACGTCCGATTGACGTGCCGTCTGCTCGACCACATCACAATTCACTCACCCTTTGATGTCGTCCGATTTCAGGCCATTCGCAATTCGTTCGGCCCGTTTGGACCCCCCCACGCGCGTTTCTCAAGCGCGCGCAACGCTTAAAGAACGCATAATGAGCCCTCCTGCGCAGACCGCACGTCCGATTGACGTGCCGTCTGCACGTGCACGTCGCGAATAATAATTTGAATGTTGTCCTGTGATTTCAGGTCAATCCGATGTCGTTCGCTATGAGTTTGACCGTTGGACGCCCGTTTTGGCCGTTTATGACACCAGAACGGCGTTCCCGGTCACCGCGGGCACACGGCACGTCCGATTGACGTGCCGTCTGCTCGACCACATCACAATTCACTCACCCTTTGATGTCGTCCGATTTCAGGCCATTCGCAATTCGTTCGGCCCGTTTGGACCCCCCACGCGCGTTTCTCAAGCGCGCGCAACGCTTAAAGAACGCATAATGAGCCCTCCTGCGCAGACCGCACGTCCGATTGACGTGCCGTCTGCACGTGCACGTCGCGAATAATAATTTGAATGTTGTCCTGTGATTTCAGGTCAATCCGATGTCGTTCGCTATGAGTTTGACCGTTGGACGCCCGTTTTGGCCGTTTATGACACCGGAACGGCGTTCCCGGTCACCGCGGGCACACGGCACGTCCGATTGACGTGCCGTCTGCTCGACCACATCACAATTCACTCACCCTTTGATGTCGTCCGATTTCAGGCCATTCGCAATTCGTTCGGCCCGTTTGGACCCCCCACGCGCTTTTCTCAAGCGCGCGCAACGCTTAAAGAACGCATAATGAGCCCTCCTGCGCAGACCGCACGTCCGATTGACGTGCCGTCTGCGCGTGCACGTCGCGAATAATAGTTTGAATGTTGTCCTGTGATTTCAGGTCAATCCGATGTCGTTCGCTATGAGTTTGACCGTTAGACGCCCGTTTTGGCCGTTTATGACACCGGAACGGCGTTCCCGGTCACCGCGGGCACACGGCACGTCCGATTGACGTGCCGTCTGCTCGACCACATCACAATTCACTCACCCTTTGATGTCGTCCGATTTCAGGCCATTCGGAATTCGTTCGGCCCGTTTGGACCCCCCCACGCGCGTTTATCAAGCGCGCGCAACGCTTAAAGAACGCATAATGAGCCCTCCTGCGCAGACCGCACGTCCGATTGACGTGCCGTCTGCGCGTGCACGTCGCGAATAATAGTTTGAATGTTGTCCTGTGATTTCAGGTCAATCCGATGTCGTTCGCTATGAGTTTGACCGTTAGACGCCCGTTTTGGCCGTTTATGACACCGGAACGGCGTTCCCGGTCACCGCGGGCACACGGCACGTCCGATTGACGTGCCGTCTGCTCGACCACATCACAATTCACTCACCCTTTGATGTCGTCCGATTTCAGGCCATTCGCAATTCGTTCGGCCCGTTTGGACCCCCCACGCGCTTTTCTCAAGCGCGCGCAACGCTTAAAGAACGCATAATGAGCCCTCCTGCGCAGACCGCACGTCCGATTGACGTGCCGTCTGCGCGTGCACGTCGCGAATAATAATTTGAATGTTGTCCTGTGATTTCAGGTCAATCTGATGTCGTCCGCTATGAGTTTGACCGTTAGACGCCCGTTTTGGCCGTTTATGACACCAGAACGGCGTTCCCGGTCACCGCGGGCACACGGCACGTCCGATTGACGTGCCGTCTGCTCGACCACATCACAATTCACTCACCCTTTGATGTCGTCCGATTTCAGGCCATTCGCAATTCGTTCGGCCCGTTTGGACCCCCCCACGCGCGTTTCTCAAGCGCGCGCAACGCTTAAAGAACGCATAATGAGCCCTCCTGCGCAGACCGCACGTCCGATTGACGTGCCGTCTGCACGTGCACGTCGCGAATAATAATTTGAATGTTGTCCTGTGATTTCAGGTCAATCCGATGTCGTTCGCTATGAGTTTGACCGTTGGACGCCCGTTTTGGCCGTTTATGACACCAGAACGGCGTTCCCGGTCACCGCGGGCACACGGCACGTCCGATTGACGTGCCGTCTGCTCGACCACATCACAATTCACTCACCCTTTGATGTCGTCCGATTTCAGGCCATTCGCAATTCGTTCGGCCCGTTTGGACCCCCCACGCGCGTTTCTCAAGCGCGCGCAACGCTTAAAGAACGCATAATGAGCCCTCCTGCGCAGACCGCACGTCCGATTGACGTGCCGTCTGCACGTGCACGTCGCGAATAATAATTTGAATGTTGTCCTGTGATTTCAGGTCAATCCGATGTCGTTCGCTATGAGTTTGACCGTTGGACGCCCGTTTTGGCCGTTTATGACACCGGAACGGCGTTCCCGGTCACCGCGGGCACACGGCACGTCCGATTGACGTGCCGTCTGCTCGACCACATCACAATTCACTCACCCTTTGATGTCGTCCGATTTCAGGCCATTCGCAATTCGTTCGGCCCGTTTGGACCCCCCACGCGCTTTTCTCAAGCGCGCGCAACGCTTAAAGAACGCATAATGAGCCCTCCTGCGCAGACCGCACGTCCGATTGATGTGCCGTCTGCGCGTGCACGTCGCGAATAATAATTTGAATGTTGTCCTGTGATTTCAGGTCAATCCGATGTCGTTCGCTATGAGTTTGACCGTTAGACGCCCGTTTTGGCCGTTTATGACACCAGAACGGCGTTCCCGGTCACCGCGGGCACACGGCACGTCCGATTGACGTGCCGTCTGCTCGACCACATCACAATTCACTCACCCTTTGATGTCGTCCGATTTCAGGCCATTCGCAATTCGTTCGGCCCGTTTGGACCCCCCACGCGCGTTTCTCAAGCGCGCGCAACGCTTAAAGAACGCATAATGAGCCCTCCTGCGCAGACCGCACGTCCGATGGTGACTAGGTCTCATAGCTCATCTACCTACAACTTGGAATGGGATGATGACGTCGGGGAGGGGGTTATGAAAACGAAATGCTTTATTATGAAGGCAGTTTTATCAATGTCTAGCCCCATCTCCTCTCTTATGTCATCTTTTGTTTTTAATAAAATGGCTTTAGAGCCTTTCGGCTCGAAGCTTCTTTCTGTCATACTCTAATTCTGTTAAGCCTCTCAAACTTGACACACTGTCATACTCTAATTCTGTTAAAATTCTGTTAAGCCTCTCAAACTTCCAGCCCTCAATGAGGGCTGCAATTCTGTATTAAAGGATGGGAACGAAAATTACAGCAGAAAAATAGAAGAAATAGGGAAAACAACAGAAGAAATCCTCAGGAGGCCCCCAGGCTGAGGGAGGAAGATCAAGCTAACAAGCCACCAGGCCGATCTTCCGCTGAACTGTAAATGGCCCATAGAAACGAGGGGCAGGTTTCTGAGAAATCTGGCAGGTTAAAGAGTGTTGTTTGTGAGGCCGAAAGCGTACGGAAACAGGATCTCCCACATGGAGGGCAAGGTGACGGCAGTGTATTAGTTTTCTGCTTCATGATGTCTTGGGACCGACTCAAATAATATTTGAGTCCACGATCAAGCAGTGCATGGGCAACAGCGGGCAACTAGATTTCTGATGGAACAGCGTAGGTCTCGTGGCAGCGATTTACCACCTCTGTTTGGTCATCCGTTTGCGGGTGGTAGGTCAAGCTGAGTTTTAAGTCAGTGCCTTGGAGTTTGAGCAGTTCAATCCAAAAATGGCTTACAAAAATGGGATTGCGGTCGCTGGAATGCTATGCAAACTGACAATCTCCCACACGAAAACCTCGCCCACACTCCCACACTCTTTGCTGTGTAAGGGTGTTTTAGGGGTAAAAAATGGCCATATTTAGAGAGATGATCAATGATGACCAGAATCACAGTGCAACCACGGGATTAGGGTAGTCCGGTGATAAAATCCATAGAGAGACCCGACCACACCAGCTGGGGAATTTCCAACGGCTGCAACAGGCCAGCCGGATATAGTGTGGAATATTTATTTCGTTGGCATTTGGCCCATTGGCAAACTGTTGAACCGGTATTTTCATCCCGACCCAATATAAATTGGCAGGCAATTTTCTATACGTGCGGCAAAAACCAGAATGACCCCACTACGGAGACAAATGGAACTCAGCCAGCAATATGGGCACCCATGGGGACGAACTAGACAGCACCAACCGGCCCTTATAACAGAGGACACCTTGCAGAAAAGAGTAAGTAGGAAAGGAAGGAGCATCTGCTTGCAGAGTGATGATGACTTAGCTGAAAAATGGGTCGTCTGAAACGCCTGTGAGCAAGTGGGGCTGAACCTCCCCCCTGTTGGATGTGGCTGGAGCAGGGCCACATCACGGCGTGACCGCGGCGTGACCGCGGCGTGACCGCGGCGTGACCGCGGCGTGACCGCGGCGTGACCGCGGCGTGACCGCAGCGTGTTGGCCCGATCCAGCGACATCCGCGGGGCAGCATCTTCCGACCAGGAGCGAAGGGAGCGGGAGGAGGCTGGAATGTGGGTGAAAGGGGGCTGGTTGCAGGTGTTGGGGGGATGGTGCGGGCTGATTCGAAGGTGGGGGGGCTGTTGCGGGCTGGAATGCTGGTGGCAGCGGGCTGATGACTTTGCTGAAAAATGGGTCGTCTGAAACGCCTGTGAGCAAGTGGGGCTGAACCTCCCCCTGCTGGATGTGGCTGGAGCAGGGCCACATCACGGCGTGACCGCGGCGTGACCGCGGCGTGACCGCGGCGTGACCGCGGCGTGACCGCGGCGTGACCGCGGCGTGACCGCGGCGTGACCGCGGCGTGACCGCGGCGTGACCGCGGCGTGACCGCGGCGTGACCGCGGCGTGACCGCGGCGTGACCGCAGCGTGACCGCAACGTGTTGGCCCGGTCCAGCGACATCCGCGGGGCAACATCTTCCACTTAGTTTCAAATAGGATGATATGGATGGCATGAAAGGATGTTTTCTCAGAAGATTTAAAGAAATGAATGCTAATCTGTGATGAATAGAGGATTGGATGACCCCTGATATACCTAATTCGGTGAGGTTTGCAGATCTAGAAATGTGTAGGAATACCTAGAGGAATAAAATATGTCAGACAATTCCAAACCAATGTTTTCAGTTGAATTGAGCTTTTGTACCACCTGCTATGCACGTTTTGTGGAAAGATGGATGAGAGGCAGCGCTGAGAGGAGATATAGTTTAGGAATGAGGAAATACGAAAAATTATAGAGCTAACCATTCAATGTTTCTCTAAGGAGTAACCGCCGCAGGGTGTCGTCCTGGAGCAGGGCCAAATCACGGCGTGACCGCGGCGTGACCGCGGCGTGACCGCGGCGTGACCGCGGCGTGACCGCGGCGTGACCGCGGCGTGACCGCGGCGTGACCGCGGCGTGACCGCAACGTGTTGGCCCGGTCCAGCGACATCCGCGGGGCAACATCTTCCACTTAGTTTCAAATAGGATGATATGGATGGCATGAGAGGATGTTTTCTCAGAAGATTTAAAGAAATGAATGCTAATCTGTGATGAATAGAGGATTGGATGACCCCTGATATACCTAATTCGGTGAGGTTTGCAGATCTAGAAATGTGTAGGAATACCTAGAGGAATAAAATATGTCAGACAATTCCAAACCAATGTTTTCAGTTGAATTGAGCTTTTGTACCACCTGCTATGCACGTTTTGTGGAAAGATGGATGAGAGGCAGCGCTGAGAGGAGATATAGTTTAGGAATGAGGAAATACGAAAAATTATAGAGCTAACCATTCAATGTTTCTCTAAGGAGTAACCGCCGCAGGGTGTCGTCCTGGAGCAGGGCCAAATCACGGCGTGACCGCGGCGTGACCGCGGCGTGACCGCGGCGTGACCGCGGCGTGACCGCGGCGTGACCGCGGCGTGACCGCGGCGTGACCGCGGCGTGACCGCGGCGTGACCGCGGCGTGACCGCGGCGTGACCGCGGCGTGACCGCAACGTGTTGGCCCGGTCCAGCGACATCCGCGGGGCAACATCTTCCACTTAGTTTCAAATAGGATGATATGGATGGCATGAGAGGATGTTTTCTCAGAAGATTTAAAGAAATGAATGCTAATTTGTGATGAATAGAGGATTGGATGACCCCTGATATACCTAATTCGGTGAGGTTTGCAGATCTAGAAATGTGTAGGAATACCTAGAGGAATAAAATATGTCAGACAATTCCAAACCAATGTTTTCAGTTGAATTGAGCTTTTGTACCACCTGCTATGCACGTTTTGTGGAAAGATGGATGAGAGGCAGCGCTGAGAGGAGATATAGTTTAGGAATGAGGAAATACGAAAAATTATAGAGCTAACCATTCAATGTTTCTCTAAGGAGTAACCGCCGCAGGGTGTCGTCCTGGAGCAGGGCCAAATCACGGCGTGACCGCGGCGTGACCGCGGCGTGACCGCGGCGTGACCGCGGCGTGACCGCGGCGTGACCGCGGCGTGACCGCGGCGTGACCGCGGCGTGACCGCGGCGTGACCGCGGCGTGACCGCGGCGTGACCGCGGCGTGACCGCGGCGTGACCGCGGCGTGACCGCGGCGTGACCACAACGTGTTGGCCCGGTCCAGCGACATCCGCGGGGCAACATCTTCCACTTAGTTTCAAATAGGATGATATGGATGGCATGAGAGGATGTTTTCTCAGAAGATTTAAAGAAATGAATGCTAATCTGTGAATTATATGTGGACATGTATATAATGAATGTGGACATGTATATAATGATTCTAGAAGAAGTAGTCTTAACTAACTAGATGAATGTATAGACTTTCTGATCCAATACGAAAGGAAACCATAGTTCTACATGAATTATATGTTTTTTCCATCATTCTCCAGAATGTAATAGGGACAAGGAGTGTTCTTTTTACAATATGAAGGGGAATGATGTCTCTAACTATGAAAGTTGGAACGGTAAGATGAATATTCCAATCTATGACTTGGAGAGAAAATACACTACTGTCCCTTATAATGTGGATAAGATAGGGGTTATATCAGTGTAGAAGGATACTGGGAAAACTACAGACTTAATCACTTCAACATCACCTTAGGATGGTCCTTCTAATGAAAAAAACATGGATTATTCTCAGTGTGTTGTATTTACTCTAGAGGGCCCACCCCCGGGAAAATCCTTGAATGAGGACAATGTACCCCTTCCTGATATAGAGATAAACATTGGATAGAACATCCAGTTCGAGGGGCATGTATTTTGGGGGCACCTTTCCCTGATTAAATTTTTATTTTATGTTTGTAAAACTACATGGGAACAAAATAATATGTTAATATCACTCTAATCAAAACCAATAACTGAGAAGTGAAGTTCACATAGATGCCCATTACCAAGAATGGATGTTCCCTCTTGCTTGTCGGTTGCATGCCAACGTGCCCGCATTTGAACCAACACCAACAACCTCGTCCTATGGTAGAAATGATTAATTAGATATATGCATCAATTTGTAACAATAAAGAATTTTTTTATCTAATTACAAACAAAGCATATAACTAATATATTAAAAACAAAAGAAATGAAGAACATAGAGTTCAAACAATCACACAAAATGCATGAATGATACCCACTAGTTACTATATTAACAACTTCAACACATATTCATGGATTTTAATGTAGATGCATGTTAACATTTGAAGTTCAAAAATGATTTTTAGTAAAACATTAAAATAAGCATACACACCAGAATTTCAATACAAAAAGGTAGTAAAAAAGGAAGCAACAACCAACAGATTTAACAAGATGATTTCAGCATACAAAATTTATTAAAAGGCAACTTCCAACCATTTATTTCAACTAAAAAAAAGAAGTGAATTTTCAAGTTTAAGTAGAAAAATCACAGAATTTAAACTATTACTCCCATGGTGTAGATGCTCTATTCATTTGAGATCATTGGAAAAAATTTCCCTTCTTTTCTTGTTGAATAAATACCTTTGGTTTCCAAAATTTCATCTCCTATAAGTGTAAACATATACATTAATTTATAAAATTTAAAGTTCAAAACAGAACAAAACTAGAGTAAAAACTAAGGTAGATTGGTTCAAAGTTACTATGAAATATAACTTCTCTAGATCTATAAAAATCGTTGAATCTATACTTCAATAGGATGTGAAATTATGCTCACAGCTGCACCCCTCCACCCTCCCCCCTGCCCCCTCCCCCCTGCCCCCTGCCCCCTCCCCCCTGCCCCCTGCCCCCCTCCAACCTACCCCCCTGCCCCCCTGCAACCTGCCCCCCTGCCCCCTGCCCCCTGCCCCCTGCCCCCCTCCAACCTGCCCCCCTGCCCCCCTGCAACCTGCCCCCCTGCCCCCCTCCAACCTGCCCCCCTGCAACGTGCCCCCTGCCCCCCTGCCCCCTGCCCCACTCCAACCTGCCCCCCTGCCCCCCTGCAACCTGCCCCCCTGCCCCCCTCCAACCTGCCCCCTGCCCCCCTGCCCCCTTCCCCCCTCCAACCTGCCCCCCTGCCCCCCTGAAACTTCCCCCTGCCCCCCTGCCCCCTACAACCTGCCTCCTGCCCCCCTGTAACCTGCCCCCCTGCCCCCTGCCCCCCTCCAACCTACCCCCTGCCCCCCTGCCCCCCTCCAACCTGCCCCCCTGCCCCCTGCAACCTGCCCCCCTGAAACTACTTATTTTGTTATGCGAGGACATCTAAGGCATGGACGCACCATGCTGAAATTTTTATGGAATTCTGCTACTTGTTGAATAATATTTATCTAGGAAAATTATTCTCATAGAGCATAATTTGATGTCTCGACAATTGTTGTTAGCTCGAAGGGATTGAGAATGACCCTCAAGCCTTTCCACAGGCCGACTTGGGTGCTCGGATCAGGGGTAATCCAATTTAGTTTGTGGAATGGATGTTCAAGTTTTAAAAGTTCCAAAATACCCTCCTCTTCTTCCTCAACCCCCACATCTTCTTCTTACCCAACTCCATGTCCCAAAGCTTGACAGCACCCCTCACCATAGATGAACCAGTTTCTAATCCTAGTTCTATGAGCATACCGTAATTTGAGACCCTGGTGAGCTTCATTGCAAGGATGGCGATGGCCTAAAAAACACATCCTGTATAAAATTGATCTCCATCCTTCATCACTTTGGAGCAACCTGAACATTAACACTCTCAATTAGTTATCAAGAACAAATCATTAGAACATTGTTGCTCAAAAATATGAGGTGCATTGAAGGATGTTAAATTACCAATGGTTTAATTATTACCAACTGAAAAAATCAGGAAACAATATAAATTCATCACCCACATCTAATAATTTTATTATTAAATGAATTTAGTTGTGGTACTCTACCTCAATAACATGCACTACTATGATATCTCTAACCTATGGATTGTACCTATAACCAGTTTATTCACCTATATAAACTGATTTAATGTGAATCTAGTTGGATAGTGTAAGATCCTCTAGTGTCCAATGAATAAAGTACCTATTAAAAAATTGGATGAGGAGTTCCATATCGATTATTGATAACATTAAGCATTATCTTTTACAACAGTCAGTTTTGATTTCTTCCATTTTAGGAAAGACATTGTTCATTTATGGGACTTCCTTGGAATGATCCCTTGTAACCCATCTAACCCAAAAAAACAGAGGTAATAGAAAATTGTTTATAATATCATAGTCGGATGCTCCTCGATATATAGAATAGATACTCCCCTATAGATAAGAGTTTCCTCGCAATAGTTTTTACAGTGTAGAAGTTGTGATATTATATATAGAATCATGATACTCCCCTGAATGTTGATTTCCCAAATGAGGCTACCCTCTTAGTGGATCATGTCAAAGAGTATTAGAAAACATATTTTGATGGTGATTTTCAAAGATCGACTGAAATAATGCTTAATAATTCTAATCTTAATTGAGTAGGCCAGGTGGTTGTCTTTATCACACCAACACAAGACGTCCAATCATACTTTTTCCTATTTTTATAAGGTTTCACTGATGATGAGGCAAATTATTAGGCTCTCATTACTGGTCATAAGTTATCAGATGATATTTATTTCCCCCAAATGGATATGAAGGGAGAATCCAAGTTAGCCCTCAAATATATTAATGGTGACCGCGGCGTGACCGCGGCGTGACCGCGGCGTGACAGCCCCCCCCCCCCAAACCTCGGACACCCCTGCCAGTCCCCCCAGACCCTGGACACCCCTCCCCCCTGGCTGGACAGCCCCTCCCCCTGTTGGACACCCCTCCCCCTGCTGGACACCCCTCCCCCTGCTGGACACCCCTGCCCCCTGCCCCCTGCCCCCTGCCCCCTGCCCCCTGCCCCCTGTCTGGTTTAAGGAATCCACTATGAGAGAACCTCAAGGAGATCACAAATGAATTCCTTCAAAATTAATGGAACTAACAGATGGGGGGAGGGGTCTCTCATAGTGGATTCCTTAAACCAAACAGGTTCTAAGAGATCATAAATCAATTCTTTGAAAATTGATGGAACTGATTGAGAGAGAGGGAGCGATTCTCTCATAGTGGATTCCTTGAACCAAAGAGGGTCTAAGATATCACAAATGATTTTCTTGAAAATTAATGGAACTGGAAGGGGGGAGAGAGTTACCAAAACACCGGGTAAATGAGAGGTCTTTTCACGTATCTCCGCACTTATTTCTTGAAGGTCGAAAAGAGTCCTCCCACAAGACGGGCACGAAACATACTCCTGCCACAGTAGTAAAATTCCACACATCAAAATTATCAAAACTACATGATCAACCCAATCATCTTATTATCTAAAACCACATCACGTACCGTCTTTGTATTTCGCATCATGCAACCTTGCAGTAAGTTGAATGATGTATCCCTCACGAAATCAATGTCCTGATCCAGCGCTTCAATTAGAATCCCGTCCCCGAGCCCATCCACAAGAAGTGCCCCGGCATTAGTGCCAGCTTCGATCACCAACTCATCCCTGAAACCAAGCTACTTGACTCACACCCAATTGAAGAAACCCAGATGAGTTGCAGGTCATGGTATTGTTCTGTAATTACCTATGGATCCTGTTGGGGAATTGAAGATGATGGATTGCAGCGAAGTTCAGAGCATTGCCTTCCAAAAATTCAAAAACACCAGCATGAAAAGAGGGTATACGGTTATTGAAAACCAACTCATTCCTTGCTTTCCAAATAAATGATAACAATCTAACAGAAGCAGACATCATAAGGGCACGAACCTGTTCACTGCACTGGAATCGGCAAATGGAGAGAAGCAGTGCCTCAATTCCCTACAGGTCCAGACAGCAGCAGAAAACCATCTGTACATACTCCCATAGTCTGATTGTGAAGGTGCAATGCACGAAAAGATGAGATAGGGATTCATCCGCATGAAGGCAGAAAAAGAAAAATGGAGGAATGGAACGTGATAATAAAATTAGAGAAGATGCTTTACCTCAAATGGGTAGATTTGAATCTTCCCCCTATAAACATTAGGAACCCAACATTTCAATTTGTAATGGCATAGGAAAACTGTAGAAACATTTGATTCATTTGGTCTCTCATTATGACACCAAGATGGGGAAACCTAAAAAATAGGTTGCAGTGAAACTGAAGTGATAAAAAATGGAATGATAAAGATACCGGCAATGAGGTCGTCGGGAGGAGGAGAGTTCGTCGGAGGAGGAGATTCCGTCGGGAGTAGGGGAGTTGCGGTCGTCCGGAGGAGGGGAGTCCGTCGGGGGAGTCCGTCGGCGTCGGGGGAGGCGCTGTCGTCCGGGGAGGGGGGAGGCGCGGTCGTCCGGGGAGGGGAGTGCGTCGGGGGAGGGGAGTGAGTCGGGGAGGGTTCCGTAGGAGTGAGTCCGGGGAGGGGGGAGGCGCGGCGAGGAGGGCGCGGCGGCGAGGAGGGCGCGGCGGCGAGGAGGGCGCGGCGTGGAGGAGGTCTCGGCCTGGAGGCGTCGGGGAGGGGGAGGGCGCGGTGAGGAATCGCGAGGGGGAGGAGAAGAGCCCGATGGGTTTGGGAAAAAAAAAACGGAGCAGCTGGATATAGCCACGGATAGAATATTAACCGTGGCAGTATAAAAGATATAGCCACGGACCTATAAAACCGTGGCTATAGGTCCGTGGCTATAGCCTGAATTTCTAGTAGTGGATGATGTAGGTTTTCTAAGAGCTTTACTCAGTCTTGTTAATTTATTTTTATGTGTATGTGATGTGAACCTTAAAACCCATGAGTGGAATGTTTGCTTCCTTGGTTTTAAGTAAAGTAGTTGGTTGATGATCTTAACTTAATTAAGCTCGTTGGTTAATTTGATTAAATAGTGAAAAGGGATAATGTGTAAACTTTCATGAAATTCCTATGAGGCTTTTGAAATTGTTTTAAATATGTACATTGGGATTTGACATGGTTTTGGGTGTTAAAGTGGGAAGGCTATATTTTGAAACGAACCTTATTTTGAAATGATGTGTTGACCTCCAAGTGGTTTATAAAAAAGGGGTTTAAATTGGATTTCAAATGTTGATTTTAAATGGGTATGTGGTGACGTCTTGGGTGAAAATACATTAATGGCTCTTGTGATGGTATTAATGGAAATGTGGGCCTTGTACCTTGTTTGGTTTTCAAAGAGAAAGTCCTGTGTTTGAGAAGGGTGATTTTGAAATGTTTAAAGAGGGTTTTTGGTTTAGTTTCTTTTGGCATGTGAAAATGGGCTGGGATTTGTTGGGGCATGTTTTGGTTTTGAATATTCTTAGGGACCTTAGTTAGTGTGAATGGTTTAAAAAGGGTTGTTGTTTTTTCCATGAACATTTTTTATGGTCATGATGTTGAGTATAGGTATTTAAGAAATGGTGGAATGGTTTAGGTGTTGTACTGATACTTCGGGCAAAGGTAATTAAGAAATGATGGAATGGTTTGGGTGTTGGACTGACGCTCTGGGCATAGGTATTATACTATGGATATGGTGTCAGAATGAGGCTATGGACACTGATAGTATACTTGATGATTAGAGTGTTATACAGATGATATGAGCAATGATGGTATACCATGTGGAAAAGGATGTTGGACCGATGCTCCTCCTCCTTAGGTTGAGCCAGACTTATGCTCTAGGCACCAATGATGTTACGTGTTGATGGATGCTGGACTAAGGCTTTGGGCACTACTGTTATGTTTTTTATGATTTTGATAGACATGATGTTCAGTATCGGTACTGATAGTTTGGTATGTGGTTAGCTGTTGGACGGAGGTTTCAATCACGTTTAATATTGATGTTGATATTTTATTTAGATGTAAGACCGACATTCTAGTCACTAATGGCACGGGTACATGAGTCGGGTATTTTGGATGTTTTTTTATGCCTCCCTAAGTTGAATAAGAAGTGAACACCCTTTCTGGACATTTATAGTTTGTACCCCCTACGTTAAGCATTATAGGGCTGATTTAGGTCATTTCATTTTTTTGTTAGCTTGGGTGTCACCTTAGAACCCTTGGGCCAGTGGGTACTAGATGATCTGTTGTATTCCTTGGTTGGTATCCCCTGTGATGGTTACTTATTTCATTATTTATTTGCATACACTATTATACTGACTGGTATTTTCTTTAGACACCGTCGGTGGTGACCTGCTGAGTTTTACTCACACCATGCTCGAGCCGCCATTACACATGGGTACCTGGGTAGCTCTCACATGTTTATTGTAGGCACATGTTTGGGATGAGGCCCGTATTTAGTATTGTTTGGTCGAGCGGGATTGCTCGAGTGGTACCAAATGACTAGATGGGTTGGCTTAGTGATGTTGTGGATCCCTTTATAGTTTCTTTTATTTTGGAATGTTATGTGGTCGGCCCAATGGAATATTGGTTGTATGTATGACATGGTCATTCGGACCCTTACTGCATATCATTTTATTATATAAGGTTTTAGTTTATTTATTCTTTTTGTTTAATATGATGTGGGTTATTTGGCTATTAACTTATGGTTGTGTACTCTGATATGGGGGTATAGTCTCCTCATGGTCCACTTTAGACCCCCACTACTAGTTAGAAGTATCTGGCGTACAAGGAGGTGCGCTTAAGGTTATGTGGGGTACCATCTTGGGGCACCAGTTTAGTGGCTTCCAGGCTGGGACATTACAACTCAAATAATGAAAGTGGAGTTAAAGAAATTCCAAGAAAAATGAAAAATAAAAAAGGTTAGCTACTAAATCAGATTCTAATAAATCTAATCAAGAAGATATTTTGACTCAAAAATTTGTTTTTACAAGGAATAAATAAATTGAAAAAATATAAATATTATTGGAGACAAGAGAGAATAGATGAAAAAAGGTGAAAATAGTGGAAGAACAACTCAAATATCACAAGTCCACCAAAAGTAAGAATTTTTTATTAATGAAACAAGGATACCAACAAGATCAAGGTGGTCTGAAGTAATGAAGGTCAAGAGCATCCACCTAAACAAGATTAACACACTTGGGAGGGAGGGATCCCATGCTAGAAAAAAATTTACAAGGATTATCTTGAGTACCCTTTGAAGCCAGGTAGTCTGCTAATTGGTTCCCTTCACGCCATGTGTGCATCAAGTATGCTTGGTTGATGTTACTCTTGTGCCCTTGTATATAGTAGACCATGGACCAGGGTATGGTAATCTTGTCATGGAGAGAGTTGAGGATAACATAGGAGTGTTTCAATCGTGGAAATATTGATAATATAGGAAAAGAAAATCTCAAGCCCGTTAAGAAATACCCTTTCCTCAGCAATAAGAGAGTCTTCGTGTCTATGGAAGCTACTGAAAGTGACAACCATTTAACCTTTGGTGTCGCGGACAACACCTCCTCCCTGTATAAGACCAAGATGACATGATCCATCAGTGTTGAGATTGAACCTGCTGTTTGAAGGCTTCCAACTACCCATCTTTCCTAGGTAGGTTCCCTCTATATTGATGGAATGGAAAACCTTCCATCCAAAACCATCCTCAAGGAGGGGGAATACTCCCAATTTTTCAAGAGTGCACCCAGGTCCATAACGAGGCATTGGGAATAGGTCTGCATGGCTAACCGCAAGCTGGTGGTGCCTTTAAGGTGGGCACTATTTCTGGTGTTCCAAATGAACCAACAACCAGCGAACACCATGATCTCCCTCACTTTCCTCTCATGAAAGTTACTCCCCACACCTTTGAACCAGGATTCGAGAAAAACATAACTTGTGCTCGACTATATCTTGATCCCAATGAGGTCTCTGAATCCACTCCACATGGTGGATTCCCACTCCCCTTCAAAAAATAGATGTCTGGACGTTTCCTCCTTGGACCTTCGACAGTAAATACATTTTGACATTAGGTTAACCCCCCCTCTTTAAATTGCATCATCCATCGAGATCACTTGATTTTGGATATTCCAAACAAAGAAAATTATACTTATCTGGTATTTCTTTACACTAGAAAACTTCTCCCCATTCACCTTACCCATGGTTTTCATAAATGGAGTTCCTATACGCTTTGGATAAAAATGATCACTATGAGGCTCATGTGTAGATGAGTCTATCTTGGTTAGAAGACAGTGGGATGTTATTGCAGAATTCTCATTGTTGTTGATCCAGAATGGCCTAAATAAAGGTTTAATGCATGTAATCCAGAGAAAGAAAGATGTAGGGGGTGGACATCCCAAGAACCCAAAGGGTGAACCCACCCAATTATTAATGCAAAGGTTGATCTCCCTGCAACCAATGGTCCACCGATCTTGGTGTTGGAGTGCTGGTAAGTGGCCCTGCAGTATCTGTCATAAATTAGAGATTTTCCCTTTCAGTGCTTCTTAGTTTACTCCATACTTACCCACAACAAATTTTCCCCATGGAGATTGTCCTTCCAAGACCTCACAAGCCAACTTAGCTTGAAGGAATGTCACACCCCAACCTATCTAGTATTTTTATTTTATTATTTTCTTTGGTTTTAAAAATTTTTGTCGTTGTTCGTGTTGAATCCCGAACAGGATTTTTGAGTTTTGTCAAAAAAAACATTTTTGAGTTGACATCGTTGGGCGCACGGGCGGAGCATGTTTTGAAAACCTCACGCGGCTCCGCCCAGGCATCTGCACGATCTGCCTCCTTTCAAAAAAATTGAAATGGGTAAATATTTTATTATTGCTAATAATTTTATAATTTTTATAAGAAAAATGAAATGATAAATATTATTGTTATTATTAAAATTGCTATTAATATTAATTTAATTATTAAAAAATGGTATTGATATTATTTTTATTAAAAATGACATAACTGTCATTATTTTCACCATTTAAAATTATTATCAGTCGTGCGGGTTAACCACGTAGTTGCCCGACAGTTAAAATGAAGCGAAACAATTAATGATGTTAATATTATTATTAGTTTTGCATATAATAATAATAATATTATTATTTATTTATTTTCTTGTTTCTTTTTGTAATTAAAAAAATATTATTATTATTATTATCATTATTAAAGATGTTTTTATTATTATTAAGTGTATTATTAATATTATTGTCATTAATGATATTATTATTATTATTATAGATTAAAGTTATTATTATTATTATTATTATTATTATTATTATTATAGGAGTTATTTTTATAGATCAATGTTTATTTTATTTCATTTATTGGTTTTTGTTTTATTTTTGTTTTACTTTTTATTTTATTTTATTCTATTTATTTTATTTTTCCCTAACCTTTATCACCTAGGGTTTTATCCCTCTTCTCGTCATGAGAAGCCCCCTGTAACCCTATTCTATGTCGCCACCTTTCTCCTTGCCCTCTTCGCTTCCATCCCCGTCCTGGTGCACCTCCCCTCTGCCTGCAGTGCTCCCCGGATGCATCGTGGCCTCCCCCACTCCAACTCGCAGTGCCCTGCTCCCTTCATCCATCGTGCACCAGCTATTTGCGCGCCCTCCAGCCACCTTGCATAGGTCACACCGGTTCCCCCTTGCTGCTGCATCCACCCGTCGGCTTCCCTTCAATACTCTCGCCAGCACGAACCGCCACCCTCCTACCGACTCCTTGCCCGCACAACCTCTGGAGACCCTCTAGCCGGCACACTCCTCTTCCACCGGTTCTTCCTCCTCACTCTGAGCGCAATGACCCTCTTGTTCACCGGCACCACCCCCCTCAGCCTCCCTATTCAAATACCCCCTCCCTTCCAGCGCAGCGATGCCGCTCCCTTCTTCCCCAAGCTAGTGCGCCTCCTTTGCACGACCCAATCTATGGTGCTACACCGAACCCAGCCGACACTCATGTTTCTGTCCATTCGGTATTTATATTGTAGACAAAGAATCTAAACTGCTATTGCGCCATCATGTTCTCCCAATGGTCAAAGTGCTATTGCTATGGTTCAAGGTTGTTGTTGTTGTTGGTCTGAGTTCTTCAACTGCTGCATATCGAGGTAGATTTTGTGGGTTGTAGGAATCCAGGTTGTTGTTGCTGGTTCGAAGGTACAACTAATTTTTTTTATCCTCGTTCGAGATCGAGTCGTTTATGTCCTTACTGGTTTCATACTTAGATATTGTCCCAAAATTTGCTACCAAAGACTTAAATTGAAGATGCATGTTCTACAAAGAAGTTCACATTCTGGATTGTGGCACATTACCTCAGGGCCTGCTTAGATATAAATATCAGGGTCTGAACCTAAATTTTTTTCCATCTGGTGATGGAACTAGATGAGGATGTTATCTGGGTTCTTTGATCGATGGTGCCAGGAATTGAAAATGACGCTGGTTCGCTGTGGTTTTTATGTTGTAGTACTGAGGTTCGCTGTTTTTTTTCTTTTTAGTCTTGTTTGGCTACAAATTAGGTCTTTGGTTCATTTTCATCTTCCCTGTGTGATATAGTTGGATTATGGTGGTTCATAGCTATTTTTTTATCTATTTTTTCAATGTTTGATTGTTGAGTTATTTTCTGTCAGTGTTTTTGTGTTTTAGATTGTTTTACTTTTATTGCAGCGCATTGGCGAGGTAATTTCGCGATATTGCGGTTGTCAGCTTGCACGTGCTTGCGCGCCCATGCGAGGCGTGTCGCGTCATTGTGATTGGTTTGCGAGTCGATGTAGGTACCCCACTGCACTCTCCTTTAAATTCAGAATTTATTAATTTCTTGATATTTTATTAATTTTAATAAATTGAAAATAATATAAGATAATTAATTTTTAAATGATTATTTGGTGTAAAAAGATCCGTTTATTTTATACATGACACTTGAAATATTTTCCTGATGAACGGACACCCAGTAGTGAAAGAATTCCCTTTTGTCCTTTAAACATAATTCACGGAATTTCAAATGTAGTTTCAGTTGATTGATAAATGATTTCTTTTGAAGCATGAACAAGTGTTTTGGTTCTCTTGAGAAATGGGGATTTTATTTAAAATTGGTGAAGGCCCGTTTGGTACTTTAATAAAATAAATTATTTTGGAAAACTCTCTTTGGGGCGACTCGGGGGTGATCTTTGGTGTACGTTGACTGCATGAGTTGTGTGTGATGTTTGTGCTACTTGATTGAATTTTTTGACTCACTCCTTTCCTTTTTATTATACGTGTTGACATGTGAACCTGGAATAGTAAGTGAATCTTCTGAGAATGATTGATGCACTAGTTTAGATTACGCACTGGCTAGTGGCCCTTAGTACGGATTATACTCTTCTAGGGGATTGGGCCCCTCGGTTAGGCCAGGTAGGGAAATACCAAGCGTTTAGGAATTATGACGTCATCGAGAGTAGGCATGCCTTCAGGATGAGTCACATGTATAGTACGTTCTGGATTGTTCACGAGCTCCTAGGTTCGAACCATGTTTCCTTTAGTGCTTGTTTGTATGTGGCGGACGATTGAGAGGTCTAGTTCGGTTTTTGTCCCCTGTGTGCCACTTTTTCCATTTCCCTTAGTGTGTGTTGTGTGTTGTGTTTGGTTTTCCTTTTTACTAACAACTGAAATTCAGATTTCTAAATTGTTTGCAAAAATGTTTTAAAATGCAATGCACCTATTTCTTTCAAACATTAAACTTGTTTTTAAATTAAAAAGGGAAATGGACCGTTACTTGTTTTAGAAATGAAAGTGTGTGTGTGGAAACCCATATTTTATATAATTTAGTTCAAACCTGGAATTAGTAAACTATTTATTTAAAGGTAGTGTTTTGGGGATAGTTTGTTGGGCATGCCTACTGAGTTTTAATACTCACACCGATAGTTTTTTCCTATTTTTAGTTTCTATTTCAGGTTTGACTCGAGCTTGCTCATTGTGGGTGAGAGTTGGTTGTGGTTTGGTGAGCGACTCTCAAGGTCGTGAGGAGTTTTGGTCATGGTCAGGTTAGTATGTGTTGTTGGCCATTCTTTTTCTTTCGTGATGTTTATTTACTTTGTGTTGTTCTATTTTTATTTCCGCTACTTTATTTATTTTCATTGGGATAAATCGTTCCAATTTGTACTCTATTGATTCCATGGTGCTTGTTTCCAGCCCAGGAGGATCGAGAATGCCTCTCGGTCGTGTCGCGGACCGGATCGAGTGATCGGTTCAGGGTCGACCCGGGTTGGTTCGTGACAAAATGGTATCAGAGCAGGTAGGCTCTTGAGCAGACCTTGTTTTTTTAGAGTTCCCATCGTTATTTTGGGTTGTCATGGTAGAAGGAGTAGAATTTTCGGGACTCGGGGCGTACAGATGAGAAGGACGTCATGAACCCTTGCTTGTTCTGAACCTCGGGTTACCATGGGATGTTCGGGTTATTGGTGTCTTTTGGTTCTTTTGAATTGCTTTATGTTGGGAAATGAAATGGAATCTAGTAAAGTGACATTCGTGAGCTCACATGGTCTAGAAATCCATGTGGAGCCGGAGACATTACCCTAGAGTGCTCCTTGTGACGGTGGCGTGACTGGCGTATAGCCGCCAACCATATGTCTGAGTCACCCATCAGCGCTAGTTTCTCCTTGTGGATCGTTTGGGGTCTTCTTTATTTCTAAGAATTTTTTTGCAAAGTTTTATTTTGGAAATTGTGAAAATTTGAAATTGAAATGGAAATGACCCTATTTTGATTATGTTCTTTGTTTCCTTGTTCCTTAGTGTTCACCCCCACGATGGTTTGATGGATGCCCAAGGTGCAGCTTTGGGTGGTGCGCCCCTAGAAAATCCTCCAGTTGATCAGCCTATAGACTATGTTCTGGAATTCTGGAAGTTGAACCCTCCCCTGTTTTATGGTCAGGCTGATCCACTTGAGGCATAGAAATGGTTACAGAAGATTGAGAGGAACTTTAATCTCATTGAGTTTCCTTAGTTGTTAAAGGTGAAGTTGGCTACCTTTATTCTTGAAGGCCCAACCTGGAAATGGTGGAAGTCCGTGTCTCAGAATAAACCTCCGAAAGATCTAATATGGGAGTTTTTCAAGTCATCATTCATCCAGCAACACTTCTCTATGGTGATGAAGTTGAGGAAGAGGATGAATTTGTGTTGTCTTCAGCAGGGCGTTGAATCAGTACTAGAATTCTATCGACATTTCATATACCTAGTTTCATACGACCAATGGTTTGTTGCAAATGATCCCGAGAAGGCTCTAAAATTTGAGTCTGGACTACAACCTGAACTGTGGTCGAAAGTGGAAAAGATCAACTTAACCACCTTCTCGGATGTTGTGGGGAAATCCTTTCTGGCCGAAGCTGGGTTATTAGGAGGACTTGAGGTGGTGAATCCTCCTACCTCAAGAAGCAGTGCAGAGGATGGAAATAAGAAGAATGGGAAGCGACCTAATGATAGTGGCTCTAATAGAGGAATAAAAACGCCTTTAGACCTTCAATCATCTTCCTCAAATGCAATTCCTTGATATGTCACCAGTGTGGTAAGCGGGAACACAAGAGGTCGACGTGTCCGAGTGCTCTGAGACCCTACCACACCTGTGGACGTCTAGGTCACTTGTAGTAATTCTTCCATGGTGTTTCTAAGAAGCGCGCTGAATCTAGACCTAGCTCGTCGAAGGTCACCTCATCCCGTCAGCAGGAGTAGGGCGATGTTTGGGGATCAATTTGAGGCTTTCTCTTTGTAGTGTTTCTTGGATGTAGTGGTCATCTCTTGTAGCATTTTGTGGTGTTTCTTTTCCTTCAGTTGTAAGAATGGTTATGGTTGAGCCTCTTTGAATCATTTATTTTGATGGAAGTGTGTTTGGTAAAATTCTGGTCCATGTGTTATGTTTGGGAATTTTTGAATCCTGACTATGAGGCAGGAGATGCTTCAATCATCGGTGCTCCAACTATAGGTCCCGGAGTGAAGCTAGTGCGTCGTCAGGAGAACCCCAATAGTAAAAAAAGGGCCTTGGTTTAATCTCGGTCCTTAGTGTGACGTGGTTTGTGTTCTTTCAAGGGTGCGACGTTGTTGATGGGGCGACGATGATAGTTTTGATTCTCTATCAGTTAGGCCCTTCACTTCTCCCCCCTCGTAGTGGGGGTTTTTAGATCATATGGAAAATCTCCGAGTTCGGTTAATCTCGTCATTTCTTATGGTGGGGAGACCCACAGTGGGTCTCGTAGAGCTACACCTGAAATAGTTTAGTGTTAGCCCGATCCTTATGGTGGGGAGTCCATTCGGGCCTCCCTGTGATAGTAACAGAGTTTCTTTCCATGTATCATTTGGTGTAGGGTGGTCTCGTGTGGAACCACTTAATCCTAAGTTATTCCTCTTGAGTAAATGTTGGGGTTGGAATCTACCCAACATTTTAGATGGACTAGGATTATGATAGTAAGTGTCGGAGGTGGTTTAAGTTTGTTCGTTCCTTGGTTGAAATGGATGGTTTGGGTTCTGTTTGGTGATGGTTAAGGTGATCGTGTCTTAAGGATGAGTTGTGTGTCATGGTTATTCGGTGTCTGTTTGGATCGATCAACTGGAGGCTCTTAAACTTTTATAGGTGAGTGACACTTAAGGAGTTTCATCATTGGGTCTTGATCTTATTGTGGATTTCTGAGGGCGGAAAGTGTTATGGTGGGGAGAATTGTCACACCCCAACCTATTTAGTATTTTTATTTTATTATTTTCTTTGGTTTTAAAAATATTTGTCACGGTTCGGGTTGAATCCCGAAAAGTATTTTTGAGTTTTGTCAAAAAAAATGTGCGTTTTTGAGTTGACGTTATTGGGCGCACGGGCGGAGCACATTTTGAAAACTCCACGCGGCTCCGCCCACGTATCTGCACAATCCGCCTCCTTTCGGAAAAATTAAAATGGGTAAATATTTTATTATTGCTAATAATTTTATAATTTTTATAAGAAAAATGAAATGATAAATATTATTGTTATTATTAAAAGTGCTACTAATATTAATTTAATTATTAAAAAATGGTATTGATATTATTTTTATTAAAAATGACATAACTGTCATTATTTTCACCATTTAAAATTATTATCAATCGCGCGGGTTAACCGCGTAGTTGCCTGATAGTTAAAATGAAGCGAAACAATTAATGATGATAATAATATTATTAGTTTTTCATATAATAATAATATGATTATTATTTATTTTTTTCTTGTTTATTTTTGTAATTAAAAAATATTATTTTTATTATTTTTATTATCATTATTAAAGATGTTTTTATTATTATTAAGTGTATTATTAATATTATTGTCATTAATGATATTATTATTATTATAGATTAAAGTTATTATTATTATTATTAGCATTTTTATTATTATTATTTTTAGGAGTTATTTTTATAGATCAATGTTTATTTTATTTCATTTATTGATTTTTGTTTTATTTTTGTTTTACTTTTTATTTTATTTTATTCTATTTATTTTATTTTTCCCTAACCTTTCTCACCTAGGGTTTTGTCCCTCTTCCCGTCACGAGCAGCCCCATGTAACCCTATTCTGCGCCGCTACCTTTCTCCTCACCCTCTTCGCTTCCATCCTCGTCTCGGTGCACCTCCCCTCTGCCTGCAGTGCTCCCCGGACGCGTCGCAACCTCCCCCGCTCGAACCCGCAGTGCCCCGCTCCCTTCATCTATCGTGCATCAGTTGTCCGCGCGCCCTCCAGCCACCTTGCACGAGTCCCACCGGTTCCCCCTTGCTGCTACATCCAGCCACCGGCTTCCCTTCAACACTCTTTCCAGCGTGAGCCGCCACCCTCCTGCCAGCTCCCTGTTCGCACACCCTCTGGAGACCCTCTAGCCCGCACACTCCTCTTCCACCGGTTCTGCCTCCTCCCTCCAAGCGCGACGACCCTCCTGTTCACTGGTGCCACCCCCCTTGGCCTCCTTGTTCAGATACCCCCTCCCTTCTAGCGTAGCAACGCCGCTCCCTTCTTCCCCAAGCTAGCATGTCCCAAACTCCGGCGCTACCCCACACCCAGCCGACACCTGTGTTTCTATCCATTTGGTATTGATATTTTAGAAAGAGAATCTAAACTGCTATTGCACCATCATATTATCCCAATGGTAGAAGTGTTATTGCTATGGTTTAAGGTTGTTGTTTTTGTTGGTCTGAGTTCTTCAACTTCTGCATATCGAGGTAGATTTTGTGGGTTGTATGAAGCCAGGTTTCTGCTGCGGTTCAAAGGTACAACTATTGTTTTTTATCCTCGTTCAAGATCGAGTCATCTATGTCCTTACTAGTTTTAGACTTAGATATTGTCCCAACATTTTCTACCAAAGACTTAAATTGAAGTTGCTCGTTCTGCAAAGAAGGTCACATTCTGGGTTGTGGCACGTTACTTCAAGGTCTGCTTAGATATGAAGATCAGGGTCTGAACCTGAATTTTTTTCCATCTGGTGATGGAACTGAATGAGGATGTTATCTGGGTTCTTTGATCAATGGTACCAAGAATTGAAGATGACGCTGGTTCGCTATGGTGTTTATGTTGTAGTACTGAGGTTCGCTGTTTTTTTCTTTTTGGTCTTGTTTAGCTTCAAATTAGGTGTTTGGTTCATTTTCATCTTCCTCGTGTGATATAGTTGGAGTATGGTGGTTCAGAGCTATGTTTTTAGCTATTGTTGCGATGTTTGATTGTTGAGTTATTTTTTGTCAGTGTTTCTATGTTTTAGATTGTTTTACTTTTGTTGTAGCTCATTGGTGAGGTAATTTCGCGATACTACAGTTGTCAGCTTGTGCGTGCTTGCGCGCCCGTGCGAGGCATGTCGCGTCGTCGTGATTGGTTTGTGAGTCGAGGTAGGTCCCCCACTGCACTCACCTTTAAATTCAGAATTTATTAATTTCTTGATATTTTATTAATTTTAATAAATTTGAAATAATATAAGATAATTAATTTTTAAATGATTATTTGGTGTAAAAAGAGCCATTTATTTTATACACGAAACTTGAAATATTTTCCTGATGAACGGACACCCAGTAGTGAAAGAATTCCTGTTTTTCCTTTAAACATATTTCATGGAATTTCAAATATAGTTCTGCTTTATTGATAAATGATTTATTTTAAAGCGTGAACAAGTGTTTTGGTTCTCTTGAGAAATGAGAATTTTCTTTAAAATTGGTGAAGGCCCGTTTGGTACTTTAATAAAATAAATTATTTTGGAAAACTCTCTTTGGGGTGACTCAGGGGTGATATTTGGTGTACGTTGACTGCATGAGTTGTGTGTGATGTTTGTGCTACTTGATTGACTTTTTTGAATCACCCCTTTCCTTTTTATTATATGTGTTGACATGTGAACCTGACATAATAAGTGAATCTTCTGAGAACGATTGGTGCACTAGTTTAAATTACGCACTGGCTAGTGGACCTTAGTACGGATTATACTCTGCTAGGAGATTGGGACCCTCGGTTAGGCCAGGTGGGGAAATACCGAGCGTTTGGGCATTATGACGTCATTGAGAGTAGGCATGCCTTCAGGATGAGTCACATATATAGTACGTTCTAGATTGTTCATGAGCTCCTAGGTTCGACCCATGTTTCCTTTAGTGATTGCTTGTATGTGGCGGATGATTGAGAGGTCTAGTTCGGTTGTTGGCCCATTTGTGCCACTTTTTCCATTGCCCATAGTGTGTGTTGTGTGTTGTTTGTGGTTTTCCTTTTTACTAACAACTGAAATTCGGATTTATAAATTGTTCACAAAAATGTTTTAAAATGCAATGCACATGTTTCTTTCAAACATTAAACTTGTTTTTAAATTAAAAAGGGCAATGGACCGTTACTTGTTTTAGAAATGAAAGTGTGTGTGTGGAAACCCATATTTTATATAATTTAGTTCAAACCTGGAATTAGTAAACTCTTTATTTAAAGGTAGTATTTTGGGGATAGTTTGTTGGGCACGCCTACTGAGTTTTAATACTCACGCCTATAGTGTTTTCCTGTTTTTAGTTTATATTACTGGTTTGACTCGAGCTTGCTCACCGTGGGCGAGAGTTGGTTGTGGTTTGGTGAGCGACTCTCGGGGTCGTGATGAGTTTTGGTCATGGTCAGGTTAGTATGTGTTGTTGGTCGTTCTTTTTCTTTTGTGTTGTTTATTTACTTTGTGTTGTTCTATTTTTCTTTCCGCTACTTTATTTATTTTCATTGGGTGAAATCATTCCCATTTGTACTCAGTTGATGCCCTGGCGCTTGTCGCTAGCCCGGGAGGATCAAGAACGCCTCTCGGGCCATGTCGTGGACCGGCTCGAGTGATCGGTTCAGGGTCAACCCAGGTTGGTTCGTGACAAATAACTTCATGGTGTCCACCACACTACGTATATTGATGCCTCCTTTATCCACTGATTTGGCCATTATGGCCCAAGAGGCCCAGTGGCACCTTCCTTCCACATGTGCATCCTAGATAAAGGATTTCATGATCTTTTTGGTGTTCCTTACCATTGTTTTTGGCACCTTGAGAATAGACATCATGTGCATGGGGATGGAAGAGAGGACACAATTAACAAGGGTGGTTCGTCCCCTGAAAGACAAGAAGTGGTTCTTCCAATTATTGATCTAAGTTGAAATCTTTTCAACCACCCCCTTATAGTAATGGATGTGTAGCCAGCCAGTGGAGATCGTGGCTCCTAGATATTTCATGGGCCATTATTTCCTGTTAATTCATAGGAGTTCCTCAATTATTTTTCCACAGCTATCTGAACAAGAGTTTTCTATGTACACGCTACTTTTCTCATGATTGATACGTTGTCCACTCCACTTAGAGTATTCCTTCATGATTTTTTTAATTCCATGAATTTATTTGATGCTACATTGATAAAAAGAATAATGTCATCCGCAAATAGGAGGTGAGATATGCCATTAAAGTGCATCTTGCAACGAAAGGGTAAGAGGGTGCCTCTTGCAACGAAAGGGGAGGATGGTGCCTCTGAGTAGTTTTTGTTTCAAGAACCTGCTAATGGAGTCTTGGGCCATAATAAATACACTGGGTGATAAAGGATCACCCTGCCTTAAACCTCAAATAGACTTGAAGAAGATGCAACTCTTGCCCTTGAACTTGACTGAAAACCAAGGGGAGATGAAACACATAAAGAACAAATCAATCACCCTAGCAGAAAAACCTATGCAAGACTTAACCTTTAGGATGAAACCCCACTCTAATCTATCATATGCCTTATCCATATCGATTTTGACTACTATATTAGAGCTTGACGTCTTCTTATTTATGTCACTGGTCATCTCTTATGCTAAGGAAATGGTATCTTGGGTGGACCTTCACCTTATAAAGTTGTTTTTCTCCTCAGATACCCACTCATGAAGGTGGGTTGAAAGCCTCCTGTTAATCACACTAATAATGATCTTGTATGGAAAGTTACACATGCTGATATTTATATAATTCTTGAGAGATGATGAATCTTTCACCTTCAGAATGAGAATCAGTGTGGTTGTACAAGACACTCGAGGTAATCCCCCCCCCCTCCAGAAGTAGTCCTGAATTGATTCCATGAGCTTTCCCTTAATGAGGTCCCACGAGTTCACGTAAAATAAGCCTAGGAAGCCATATGTACCATGGGATTTGTCATGGTTGAGAGACCTCATCGCCTCCAAAATCTCCCTCTCCTTTAGGATGCTCTCGAAGTATGAGTTAATGGAGGCTGACACCACATGATGAATAGCATCAAACCAAGCAGCACGACCCCTCAGGTATCCCTCCTGCATGAAAGGGTTAGCATCAGCGAGAAGGAATTTGAAGTGTCCTTCAACCATACCTCCTACCAAGTCAGGGTCACTGGTGTAAGAATCATCTTCCATGAGGATGTTCGGATTTCCATCTATTTATTCTCTTCTAAACAATCCTGAAAAAAATGTTGTGTTTCTATCACCCACTTTCAACCACGTCTCCTTAGGTTTTTTGTGAGCAACATGTTTTTTCTCCAGCAGCATGTTTGATAGCTGGGTTTTCTTACAGAAGAGATCATTGAATATCTCATCATCCCAATAGTCTTCTAGTTTGAGTTCTTCTTATTTGATGTCTTTTTTATGGATTCCAACTCGAGGAAGCGTGTAGGGAGGTGATTGATCCATTCTTGAAGATACCCTTTTAATCTCCTTAGCTTGTTGTACAAGCCGACCCATAATAGTTCTTGCATGGTTTTTCATCAGGACGTACATACCACTGTATGATATGCTGGATTAGAGGACCACCTCTTGGAGAATAAAAAATTTCCACTACCAACTGCTCTGGTCTCCAGAATAACAAGGATTGGGGAATGGTCTAAGAGAGCCCAAACCAGGTGTACGACTCCAGCTTTAGGGAAGGAAGAAATGGCTTGAAGGTTGGCGAGGCATCGATCCAGATGACACCAGGTACGTTGACTCCCCTTTTGATTATTACTCAATAATAATTAGCAAATTATTAATTAATAATAGTTTTTTAATTATTTTATAAGTTATTTTCACTAAATATCTTATATATTAAGTGTAAATGTCTATTTATAATTATCTAAAACATATTTAAAAATATATATATTATAATTATATCAATATGATTATATTTATATATTAATATATTATTTTTAAGGAAATATATATTTTTTTGAAATATACCCTTTATTAGCGCTAGTAAAAAAAGAGTTGATAAAGACCCACATTTATCAGCGCTATTAAAAAAACGCTGATAAAGGGATACCTTTATCAGTGCTTTTTTTAGCATTGTTAAAGGGTAGTGCTGTGAAAACCCGTTTTTGTGGTAGTGAAATCACATATCTACGAGATCTCTCTGAGAAATGGAGGAAAAATCCTACTATCCTTCTAGGGATGAACCCCTCCTCCCTTCTTATGTGACGCATCCATGATGGTGTTGAAGTCACCTTCGACGAGCTAATCTAAGTCCCTTGAGTTAAAGGCTTTGAGATCGCACCACAGTTTCCCTCTTGTGTGCGCATCTCACTTAGCACGAAAAATGGAGAAGTAGTATTATCAAAACACGCCTTAATAGTAATGTGTTGTTCAAAGAAGAAGATCCGCTCCACTAATAATGTATTTTTTCAGAAGATCCATATATGGTAATTAATTGGTTCGCCATGTGTGAAGTTACTCATGCCCATCCTATAAGCAAAGTCTCCAATCTTAGAAGAATTTTTTTAGGTTCCGGCACCGCCACTAGAGAACTCTTGTTATTGTGAAGTTCATTGTATATGAAGTGGGTTTTCACCCTGGCACCTAGGCCACAAGTGTTCCAGATTATGAAAGAAATCATTAAAATAGATGGTGCATGGTTTTGGACCCGGCATACCATAACTCTTACCTTGGGAAGGAGTACATGTCGAAGCACTTTTGGAATGAGACCCGGTACATACACCTCTGGGCGAAGAAGTGAAGATGAACATCGGTTGGGACTAGTCATCCTGAGCATGCGATAATACACTATAACAGTTTGAGGTGGGGATGAGGGAGCTTCCAAAGGGACTAGGATCTTGAGGATGGGAAGCATGAGAGGGAGTTTGGATGGAGGTGACTTCCTTTCTGAGAACCTGAGACTTCCCATGTTGTGCTCGCTGAACTGACTCCCAACCATCGAGGGGGCGAGGCTTATCCGCAGCCTATAGGGCACCAAATCCTGACACTGGATCTTCTGGAAAACTTGCGGGGCCAGCTCCAGAAGTGAAACAGTGACCTAAAGAAAAGGGTACAAAGGAACGAGATCGACGACGCCCCCACCATCCAAAAACGAAATAGGTTTGGACAGAATGGAAAGGTCGGAACTCACCGGGAGTGAGGTCACACCATTATCTGAGGGATCTGCCTATTGAGGGCTTGTGAAATCCTAACCATTCTTTTTGCAAACTGGTGATGAATGGCCTTGGAGGTGACAGGACGTACAGAACTTTTCAGGTGAAGAATAAAATAGATCCTTCCACCAATCGATCAAGCCCTTGACCCGAAGAAGAAGACGTGTCCGAGGGGGCTGAGATAGGTCCATTTCAACACAGATCCGAGCAACTGAAGCTTCCTCAGCAAGGTAGTTAAACTCGAGAGTCCACTCATACTCGTTCAAGCCCATTAAACTCAACTCGTAGACTTGACTTGTAGACACGTAAGAGTCTACTTCAACCCGATCGAGCACCACCATAAGAAACACCCTTACAACATGAAGGTACAACATGATGATTCAATCTCTCTGTGATGAATTTGATTAAAGAATTTCATCACTGTGTTTGCAAAGAGTACATGATTGTGTTGATGAAGCATATGTTTAAAAAGAAATAATGGAAGTTGAGTATTGAGTGTTTATAATTACATGTTATTGTATATAATCCCCTTGAAACAACTTATCATAGAACATGGAATTCACTTTTCCCCCATTTTTTCATCATAAACACCAAAATTTCCATGTAATATCGGACCAATTTCCACTTATATTTTATAGCTATTCAATACTGCCAATTAACATCATGCCAATAACAATAAAAAAACTCAAATTAGTATTAAGAACAATAATTCACATGACCTACAATTCTTATTAAAATCATAACAGTGAAAAATATTCAGTCAGTATATCATATTAAATAAAATCTAAACCCCCAAAAAAATCAAACAGAAATTGAGAATTTATGTTACACCAAAACATACCTCACTATTTGTTGAAGGAGCGGTAGATGCAGGGGAAGGAGAGGTAAAAAATAAGAAATCCCAAGCAATCACCCTCCCACTCCCGTGTGCGATGCAAGGTAGAGGGAGGTCGAACACGAGGCCACTCCTATAGGGTCCCGTGATGGCGCATATCAGGCAGGGAGGAGCCCAATTGGGAGTTTTTTTTAAATATGTTTTTTGGAAAAAAATGTGTAGGTTAAAAAAAATTAAAAATATGCCAAAAATTCGGCATCGCTGCTGCCGCCTTTTGGTCAACCCCAAAGGCGGCAGCGACGCTATCGCCTTTGCCCTAAGACAAAAAAAAATCTATTTTAATTATTCTTTTTTATATATTTAAAATTTTAATTTTTTATTATTATTTTGTTATGTTTATATATATATATATATATATATATAAATAAAACAAAAATTTTCAGCATAATTTATCTTTTATTCAAGTATGAGACTTTGCTAGCCTATAAAATATAAAATAGAAGATCAATATAAATAAAAATTAAAACATGAATTAAACATATAAGTAGTCAAAAATAAAAAAATAAAAAAAATGTTGATAAAAAATAATTTATAAGATTTCTAATCCACAAACTTGAAACTTAAAAATGTTTCAGGTACGTGAGTTTTCTAGCCTATAAAATATAAACTATAATACCAATATAAATGAAAATTAAAACATGGATTAAACATATAAGATGTAGCCAAAAATAAAAATAATTTATTAAAAAATGTTAATGAAAAATAATTTATAAGTTTTCTAATCCACCAACTTAAAACTTAAAAATGTTTCAAGTACATGATTATGCTAGCCTATAAAATATAAACTATAATACCAATATAAATGAAAATTAAAACATGGATTAAACTTATAATAAATAGTCGAAAATAAAAATATTTTTTAAAAAAATATTGATGAAAAATAATTTATAAACTTTTTTATACACCAACTTGAAACTTAAAAATGTTTCAAGTACGTAACTTTTCTAGCCTATAAAATATAAACTATAAGACTAATATAAATGAAAATTAAAACATGAATTAAACATATAAGAAATATTCAAAAATAAAAATAATTTCTTAAAAAATGTTGATGAAAAATAATTTATAAGTTGTCTAATCCACTAACTTGAAACTTAAAAATGTTTCAAGTACATGAATTTGCTAGCCTATAAAATATAAACTATAATACCAATATAAATGAAAATTAAAACATGAATTAAACATATAAGAAATAGTCAAAAATAAAAATAATTTCTTAAAAAAATTTGATGAAAAATAATTTATAAGTTTTCTAATCGACCAACTTGAAACTTAAAAATGTTTCAAGTACGTGACTTTGCTAGCCTATAAAATATAAACTATAAGACCAATATAAATGAAAATTAAACATGGATTAAATATATAAGAAATAGTCAAAAATAAAAATAATTTCTTAAAAAAAATTGATGAAAAATAATTTATAATCTTTCTAATTCACCAACTTGAAACTTAAAAATGTTTTAAGTACGTGACTTTTCTAGCCTATAGAATATAAACTATAAGACCAATATAAATGAAAATTAAAACATAGATTAAACATGTAAGAAATAGTTGATGTTTTAATTTATATTTATATGGGTCTTATGGTTTATATTTTATAGGCTTTCAAAGTCAAGTATGTGGTTTTGGATCCTCCTCAGCATTCCTTCTTTTCACTCTCACTTCCGAGTAACTTTTCTTACATTCCTTTCATTTTCATTTATTTATTTTATTTATGAAACTCTTTATTTTTGACAAATTTTTAGATGTTGAGGCTATCTTTTAAATTTTATTTACATTGTTTTTATACTTTATATTTTATAAGCTTTTAAATTTATCTATTCATGTGTTTCAAGTAGTCGACTTTGAAAGCTGTCAAATATAAATTGTGCCTAAAATATTAATAAAAACTGAAACACTGGATAAACATATAAGAAGGGTTAATAATAATAATAGTATCTTCATTTCAATAGACATAAAACATATAAATGAACATTTACAATCAATGTCTATGTCTATGGTGAGGAGATTCCGCCCCACATGGTGGTCTGCGAATAGGATGTCCGCTTCAAGTTCGTTGTGGAGTCTGATGACCTGGAAAGGGATGATCCTCAGGTACTGGAACGTCGACTGTCGCATCCTCCATCTGTGTGTCAGTGGGAGGAGTTGTCAACTACATGTCGTACTGCACTCCTGATCCTTCTCCCACTATGGTGGTAGAAGAACCTTCCATTATCGCAGTGGGAAACCAAGCATGTGATAGAGCTATACCCTAAGGCTGCGATGGATCTAGACCCCAAGGATGTAATGGATCTGGACCCCAAGATTGTGATGGATCTGGACCCCAAGATGGAAAGAACTATGGATATCCTGTTAAGAAAGATAGATCTCATACCACCTGAGGCACATCCTGAATCAACTGAGGCTGGACTACTAGAGGGTCAACCTTTACCTGTGGAATAGGTGAGGTCTCACGTGCAGCATGACGTTGTCTATGTTTTCATCATCGTGGCTCCTCAGCACAAGCAGCTGCTGCAGGATGTTCCTCCGGGGCAGGAACCTCCTCTCTCCGGGTTGGATGCTTGAAGATGCTCTCGAAAAGCACATGATAAGATGACCTCAGCTCCAGTGCTTCAGCATGGACGGCTACCCAGCTAAAGACTCCCTCCTCTTCATCACTCATGCGAACAAGATGCTCTGAATGAATTCCATATAAAGAGATTCAAAATGAATTAAAAATAGTTCAATAAACAAACTAATGGAAATTTATTGACTTACAATCTTATAAATCTCTCTATCGTGTCGGGTAAGATACAGTATAGACTCCAGTTTATACCATGGATCATACTCAACCTGCTCTGAAAGAAATAATTGATTCGTAGGTACACCCTAGATACGAAACTTAGCACGTCTACGCCAGCAGTCGAGAAAGCAGGCATATACTCAGTGTCAATCCTCATCTTACCTCCCTATCAGATTCACCTCATGAAGATGCTTTGTCTGTCTCAACGACAATGGAAACGACAATGGAATCGGCTGAGCACATCAAAACAGGCGCATGACTCTGTCAGGTTGCTGCCACTCAATAATATGAAAGTGAATGAGGGGCACTATAACCATAGCATCCTCAAGCCCAACAATGCAGTATGGTAGCAACTTGTCCATAATAGTTCAGTATAGAATCCATGAAATCTGAAATGACATGTGACCTTTGTCAAAAAAGCACTTTACTAAAAACCAAAATTGATGTTATTATTAAATTTGTTAGATAGTGATAGATTGTATATACATACATGGTCGGGTAAGAGACAGTCCAACTAAAGCCGATATACACCTAAATGGTGTATCGGAACCGCGTGAAAATTGTGTCTTTGACACCACCTGTAAAATACAACATTGATAGTGACAAATAATGAGAAATTAAAGTCAATAACTCTTAGTAGCATCAGAAACCAATAGAAATGAGTGATCATACAAGTATCCATGTAGAGCGTCATGCAGCACCTCTATCTCAATCAGCGGACCAACAAACTCAGGGTGGAATGCGGGGATGCGCTCTCATGCCCACATCTGAAGAAGGATGACTCGTCCCCTGAGACCTGTGTGGTCCTTGTGGGATAGCATGCATAATGCTTTGTATGTGTATTCCAAGCAGGCTGATCCCCAGTTGTACGTCCCGGCCCGATCAAAGTCTTCTAATAGGGGTAGATACATCATGTGCACGTGCATCCCCGAGTGATCAGTACACATGATCACTCCAATGAGTCATAATATATATGCACGGTCATAACGCATGATAGCCTGCTCGTCAGTATCATTGGGTAAATGTGGAATTTGCACATCCAACCAAGGCATAGATATCGACGCTCCATCTGTAGCCCTACGGTCGGACAAAATGTCGATGCCTAATAATCGCTGAGCAAGGTCGGGCCAAGATGCATGAGTGGGTCCAATAACAGCTCCCCCTAGATAGGAAGACCAAGAAGCACTGCCACATCCTAGAGGGTGATGTTCATATCTCCCTCAGGTAGGTGGAATGTGTGTGTCTATGGTCTCCACCTCTCCACGAGGGCAGCAAGCAGGTGATGGTCAACAAATGTGAAATTTGATACGACAATGTCATAGAAGCCAGCACAGTGCAAGTATGGTCTAATGGCATGTGGAGGCTCCATGTGATGAAAATGGTGCGCTCGATACACCCTGGTCGATCGATCCTCACCACCGTCTAATAAGATCGGAGAAATATGGCTATCCTACTGAGTGAGTAGTATGGTATCATCCATCTGTATATAAACAAATAAAATGGGTTGTAAGTGTAAAATGTAAATATGATGTTATGGTCAGCAGAATGTTATGACTTGTAGAATGCAAGACATGTCATGTTTATTCACATTATTTTATGAAGTTATTTTTACCATAAGAAAGGGGCATGGCTTCATGTTTTTTAAAGCATATTACTAACGTGTTGTTAAGACATGATTTTACCTAGAAAATGGTGTTTTGTAAGATATGGTTTTATATATTTATATATAAAACAATTTGTATTTGTTATGTAGATGTTTATTAGAAAATGGTGTGCTTTGAAATTTATGTATGATTATCCACATGATGGTATGTTTCATGATTATTTTCTCACATGTAAAGTTCATTCTGTAACACTAACTGAACTTCAAGAAATAATTTGTGGGAAATGAAACATGATGTAGGAGGAATGGTGAAAACGATGACGGTGATAATGTAAACTCATTCCATCACCACCGTCATTGTCATTATTTCTCCTGCGCCGTGGTTCATTTCCCACAAATTCTTTCTTGAAGTTCAGTTAGTGTTACAGAATCAGTTATACTAACCTCTATTGTTGGTTGTTTACTATAAAAATCTCCTTTATTAGTTTGTATAACCTTTTCATAGTAGTACACACAGGTAAAACCTGACTCTATACATCAAAAATGTTTTCTGATCATGATTCTGATAGTGTAAATAATATTGACAAAGATGGTTGATCATATAATATTAATTATACTGAAATTTTATAACATCTTCTTGTACAATAATATATGATATTATTATTTCGTTATATAAAAGTTTGTTCGAATATCAGTCACATGATGTTTTGAAAACCGAGTTAAAGGGAAGATGTTTTGGGTTTATGGTTCATCTTTTAGGTTTTAGGATTTAGAGATTAGGGTTTCAGATATTGAGTTTTGGTTCTAGGTTTTTGGATTTTTTTTAAGGTTTTAGGGTTTAGGTTTATGATTTCAATCTTAGGGTTTAGGTTTTAAGGTTTAGGGTTTAGAATTTTGAGATTAGGGTATAGGGAAGATGTTTTTGGGTTTAGTATTCTGCTTTTGGGTTTTGGGGTTTAGAAAACCGAGGTAAAAAAGAAGAGATAACAGCATATAATTTACAATATGAGAATCTCACAATGAAGACAATACATCATTGTGGATGAGAGTGTGAACTTGACCCAACAATGTTAGGGCATTGTTTCTGATTATGACCTTCTTGATGACATATGGTGCATCTCAAACTCTGTCCTTGTTCTTGAGGCCAGTCCATCTCATTCTACATCCTGCTGGCCTTCAGTCTCCCATGGGGACGCAACCGATTGATGTCAGGTATCAATATCAGTTGGTCTTTGAGCATTGGGAAATAACGAAACTCCCCAATAGGCATCCATGGTGCAGCATAACATTTAGAAATGGTGTCCATCTGGTACACTAGATCAACATATGCTTCCCATGATATGTTCACAAAGGCACATGTTGTGATGGCGTGTGTGCATAGAAACCGTAAGGACTGAAAGTTTCCACATTGACATTGTCATGTTTCTAGTAATACCACCATTTTTTCACCGATGCTATTTGTGATGGGGTCCGAACGCTCTTAAACTTCAAATTGAAAGTCTTCTCATCGAAAAAGGTATACATGATAACTAGGAACTTCTTCAATATTCTTTTCAATCTCTCATTGAAAGTGTCTTCTATACCTTAGCCCTTGTTGTATTCCGTATGATGCTAGTTTGTTTCTATCAATAAGGTACTTCACGCAACGATATAATGTCTCATGGACTATGACAGTTATAAGTAACTTGTGAATCCCTTTAAAGACATCATTGATGCACTCCACAATGTATGTGGTCATGTGTACGTACCCCATCCCCCTTCATATGGAAATGTCCATCTTTCTTTTGGAATTTGTGTCATAAAATCATAAACTTCTTGATTAGCCTAGTAGATTTGTTCGAAACGTTCTTCAAATTGTCGTTGATCCAACTCATATGCTACATAGAATAGATAATATTTCACATAAATTGATTTTATATTGATGTTTAAATAGTAAAAAATAACAATGACAATGTGTATTAAGCCTCGTGATTGCCTTCTTCATCGGTTAGTTGTGGAATTTTTTATGCACTTTGCTAGAAATGTGTCTAATGCAAAACCGATGATGGGCATTTGGGTATCTCTGTGTATCAGGATCCGCATTGATTGCCTCATTAATTTCCCGGTGCTAATCAGATATCAAAAAAACACCCCGAATGTTGGTGAAATGGGTGTTGATACATGTCAAAAACCAACTCCATGATTCATAGTTTTCTTTATCTATAATAGAAAAGGAAAGAGAAAAATGTGAATGGTTTCCATCTTGGGTTGTCGCGATCAACAATACACCCTTGTATTTTTCGTATAGAAACATTCCATCAATCTAAATGAACTGTTTGCTAAAATGAAATACAGAGATACAGGGGAGGAATGTCCAGAACAACCGATGAAATTGAACATGAGATGGATCAAGTCGATTATCGTGAGACACGTGTTTGTTTGTATCAAGATGGAAGACAACTAGGTTATGATGCCTCAATATGGATAACAATTGCGGCAACACCTGATACGAGTCATCCCAATCACCATAGACCTTCACAATTACCTTCTGTTTCGTCATCCATGCCTTATTATAGAAAATCTTATAACTGAATGTATGTTGTATCCTCTCTTGCACAAGGGCTATCGAAACATCTTGGCATGTCCTAATCATCTCAACAATAATGGATGACACAAATTCAGCATCCAATGAGGTATGATCTTGTGTCATGCTTGGATGAACGCAAGTATGAGCTGCCTCAATCTGCGAGATTCTCCAACCTCCAAATACAATCTCTAGAATCACCCTCAAGCAGAATCTACAATCATCCTCATACTTCTCACACCGTATGAGAAATTTACTAAGGCCTGATTCCTGAAGTATATATCTGCAGTGCATCTCAATATGAAATCTCTTTAGTGTGCTTTTTAATGCATCTTTACTTAGAAAATTCCTTCCAGCATATAAGGTTTTTTCCATCTCACTAAACCTATCTGATACAACTTTGGGAAACTCAATTGTTGTTGTGAGAACATTATTGTCGAGTTCAGGCACATGTGTCATTGCTTCTGACCAAGATGCAAAGAGTGGTGGATGATTTATTGTAGGTCAAGGCTGTTGTACAACTAATGCATTTCTCGAAACCTCCTCCCTAACTTCCACTAGTCCCTCATCATTAGCACTATTGTCACCATATGTTCCGTCATTACGAAACTCCTCATCGAAAGTCGGATTGACATGTATATCTAGGATATCATCTAGGTTTTCCTCTTTTGCATCATTTGGAATATGCTCAATTTCATGGGGTAGACTATCTTCAACCACTCTTGTAATTATACGTTTTCGTACAACTGGACGTTGTTGTTATACAGTAGAAACATCAACATATAACTCCATCATGGTACCATCTGGCTGTTGAGAAAATAAATTTATTGCTTGGACCCACTGCGCATCAGCAACCAATGGATAAGTTAGATGTCATGATGTTGTCAGGAATTACAAATGTCTATAGTTCATAGACTTGATCTCTTGATCGGGTCCCAGATTTAAGAAACCACGAATTCGGTCTTGAAGGTCGCTTAGGGTTACATAATCAGTTGTACTAACCACTATTATTGGTTGTGTATTGTAAGAATCTCCTTGCTCAGTTTGAATAACCTCCCCATAGTAGTACACATAGGCAAACATGACTCTACATCAAAAAAATTGATCAAAATTATGATAGTGTAACAAATATTAACAATGATGGTTGACCATATAATATTTATTAGAATGTAATTTTAAGACGCCTTTTTATATCCTAAAATATGCTAGTAATGTTTCATTATATAAAAGTTTATTAGAATATAAGTCACAGAATGTTTTGGAAACTAAGGTAAAAATAAAAGGAAACATCAAATTAGTTTATTTATCATTGATAAAATGACAGTTCTGATCATATAAAGTGAAATAATGAAGAACAAACACATTAAATAAAAAATGAATGTTTTATAACATACAATAAATTCGTTGACATTTTTCAATAAAATGTGGTTTGGATGAGATGAGTCTCACTTCGGATATGAGGTAAAATCCAGCTTATTTTTAATTGGAAGCTTAATAACATCTTCGAAATATATGTACTTCACTTTTGAACTTTAAAAAGCTTTCGACCTTCTAATGACATATCTTAGATGTCATCTTAGATGTCATTAGAAGGCCAAAAACTTTTGAAATTTCAAAAGTGAAGTGCATATCCTTCGAAATGTTATTAAGCTGTCAATTAAAAATAAGCTGGATTTTACCTCATGTATGAAGTGAGACTCATCTCATCCAACCCACATTCTATTGAAAAATATCAAGGTATTTGTTGTATGTTGTAAAGCATTCATGTGTTATTTAATCTATTTATTCTTCTTCATTTCACTTTATATGTCATAAGTATCGTTAGTTAATCATATATGGATTCATTTTTTAATCCTATGTTATTCATTAATTAATCTATAATTAATCATTTCTAATAATAACTATTATTTCAAAACTATATAATCTTTATGATACTAAATTTTTAAAACATTTTCTTATATCCTAAACTATGATACTAATGTTTCTTAGTATAGTTTTTACTAAGTTAATCATTCTTTAATCACTAGTTAATCATTAATAAGTTAATCATTAGTTAATCATTCTTCAATCACTCTATAATAGAGAAGAACAAACACATAAAATAACACATGAATGTTTTACAGCATACAAGAAATACCAACATTTTTCAACAAAACATGGTTTGGATGATATGAGCCTAACTTCGGAAGTGAGGTAAAACTCATCTGATTTTTATTTGATAGTTAAATAACATCTTCTACAAGTATATACTTAACTTATTAAGTACATATCTTTAGATGTTTTCATTAAGCTACCAAATAAAAATAAATTGGATTTTAACTCACTTCTGAAGTCACGCTAATCTCATCCAAACCATGTTTAATTGAAAAATGTCAAGGTATTTCTTGTATGTTGTAAAACATTCATCTGTAATTTAATGTGTTTATTCTTCTCCATTTCATTTTATATAATCATAATTGTCATTTTATCAATGATAAGTATTATTAGCTAATCATTACATGTATTCATCTTTTAATCCTAAGTTATTCAGTAATTAATCTATAATTGATCATTACTAATAAAAAATATTATTTATAAACTATATAATCTTTATGATACTAAAATTTTAGAACATCTTTTTATATCTGAAACAAGGATACTAATGTTTCTTAGTACATTTTTTAACTAATCAATCATTCTTTAATCACTAGTTAATCATTATTAAGTTATTTTTTAATTATTTATTCTTTAATCATTAATCATATGATATTCATTAGTTAATTATAATTAACTAATCATATGTATTCATTTTAATCCTATGTTATTCATTAATTAATCTATAATTAATCATTACTAATAATAAAATATCATTTCTAAACTATATATAACTAATTAAACTACTTAATAAATAACATCTTTAAAACTGACTAAAAAGAATTCAATTACTAATAATAACTTTCATTCTTTAATGTCATTGTCCTTGTCCATTTCATTATATATCATTATAACTATCATTTTATCATTAATAAATATACTGATTTGATTTTTCTTTTCTTAGGTATTTTAGTAATTTATAAAAAAAATATGAATCATCTTAAGTATATCCTCCATGAGTGTCAAACCAGAAGTGCAACAAGGTCAATCGTCGTGCACCAATTTTCGTTCGAGTCTAACTCAAAGCGGTGTTTTTAAGTTTTACCCCTAACTACATCTGTGTCAGAGCCGCATCCACTTGTTTGTATCCAGACAAGGATTTGATTGCTTAGATAACCACATAATCTTTATGCTACCAAAATTTCACAATACTTAATCCTAAGTTATTCTATACTTAATATATATTTAATCTATACTTAATCATTACTAATAATAATTATTATTCCAAACTATATATAACTAATTAAACAACTTAATAAACAAAATATTTAGAACTAACTAAACTACTTAAAAAATGAAATATTTAGAACTAAAAAGAGTTCAATTAAATAAATAAAAAACATTAAATAAAAAAATACCTCTAAATGATGCTTTGCAAAAAACCGGGCATTCTTTTGAACCACTGACTCCACCGCATGGAAAATGAGTTTTTTTAGAGAAAGAAGCAATGGAATGAGGATAGATGGGGGAAATGAGAGTGAGGAGAAGGGGGTGCCCTTTTATAGGGAGTTGAGGGAAAGGCGGCACCCCCTGCCTTTGTCATGTCATCGATCCGGGCCAAAGGCAGCGGGGGGAGGGAAGGAGGCATCGCCGATGCCGCCTTTAAGACATATTTTAAAAAAAATAAACTACGCTTTTTAAAAAAAAATCATAAAATATATTTAAAAAAACCTCCAATAGGCGATCCACCCAGAAAAATACCACATATAAGGGAAATGTATGAAACAAATGTGTGAAACAATACCCTCTTTAAATGTTGGAAATATAAACTTGTTTTCCTCTACAATGGCACCTACCTCCACTGCACCAATGGAGGGTGTACAATTTCAGAGTTGGCAACAACTTGACGTGTTTGGAGCTGAAGGATTGGGCGGCATCTACCGCACCTAATTAATGGACTTTTTATTTTCTCTATTTTTGATCATTGGTTTTTGTTGTTAGTTTGTATCCCTTTAAATAGTGAGTGTTGTATGCATTGTAAAAAAGAATCCCGAGTAAAGAAATAAATACCATTATTTCGCTACATTTGTGATTTTGAAATCACCTCCATTGAATCTGTATATGTTTCTATTGCTCATAATCCTCCATCGGTGGTATCAAAGAGTTGAAAGAAAGTTGTGTCGAAGGATCAATGAGATCCATGGGATCCGTATTTGCATCTGCTTCCGCTGCTCATAACCACCTTTAGTGGTATCAGAGCCAAGTTGAAAGAAAGTTGTGTCGAAGGATCAATGAGATCCGTATTTGCATCCGCTTCCACTGCCCATAACCACCATCAGTGGTATCAGAGGGCGTTGAAGGTGTTTCGTCATTTCGTGTGAGAGTTTCGTCGAACCTGCACCAGTAGAAGGTAACCAAGAAGATGATGAATTGTATCTCAGGTATTTGAAGTCCACTTTGATTTTTATTCAAAATTTATTTTTGATTTTTTATTTGTCAAAAGTGGTGATTCTTTTGTCAAAAGTGATTGCACCTTTTGGTTTTATTCCTCACATCTCTTTATTTCAAGGAGATTGTATCCCCTCTCTCCTCCCACCATCAAGTAACCACACTTATTCCCTCTTTAAAAAAAATTCTTTGAACTTTGTAAGTATTTCACACCCTACGCCAATCTCCATTTTCTCAAAATAAATTTTTATTCTCGTTATTTTTCTTCCTCTCATCACCATGCTTCAACCTCTTTGACTTATCCTAATCAAAAAAATAGCAAGGCAATTGCAATTCATCAAGGTTACCTTTCCCAAAAAAAACAAAAAACCATTCCAAGGTGTTATTAGCTTTGGCCAATCTTGCACATGATCCTCCATTAGTGGTATTAGAGTCGGGCTCGAAGATAAGTTGAGCGGACATAGATCTGTGGGTTGTGCTCCAGATCCATCTGTTGCAGTGACGAGAGGGTTCCATCAAATATGGTTCCATGATTTTCACCACATGGAGAAGAAGTTGAATAGTGAATGGCTATTCTAAATTGGACGTGAGATTTACCTATAAATTTTGTTTTTGTTTTTTACTTTTTCTAATTGTCAAAATTGTGATTCCATTTGTCCAAAGGTGTTGGAATCCTTTCTTTTTTGTGTCCCACGTCACCCTTTTGAGGGGGTTTGTGTCACCCATTTTCTTCCCACTATACTCCAGGTCACTCTCCCGTGCTTTCTTCCACTTTCACATAAAAAAATCGGACTTCACCTCTCTGTTCACGAAATTACTCCATTCAAAACAAAAAAAACACCATTTTCGCCTCCTCCTGTCACCACAAAAAAAAAAAAAAAAAACCGTTCATTTGTATCAGTGCAGCACAAAAAAAATTGGCAGTCCCCAATTCAAAAATATTGTTGCGATCTGTAATTCCAAAAAAAAAAAAAAAAATTGCACTATTCAGAAAAATGGCTTTCTTGGATATTGAATTCAATTTCATCGATCCCTCCAACTTATTTCCAGACATCGATGACAATGACGGACACCCCTTGCCTTCATCACTTCTCCAAAATCCGAATCAATTGTCTGCACCATAAACTACTGAAGAGATAGAGTTGTTATCCATCGCAGACAGCTTCCCAAAAGGCATCGAAGAACTGAAATTGCTATCCAATGCAGACGACTTCTCAAAAGTCGAGATCTTGATTGGCCCAGTATCCAGCGAACCATCTGTCAGTCCAGGCTTCTTGATACATCAAAGCCCCGTGGCAACCCCCTGGTGAAGAAAAGTGACGCCACCTTCAAGCGCGTCGAGTCCCGATGAAGGCCGAGAGCAAGGGGGCATTTTGAAGAACCCAAATCCAAGGCAAAGGATTCGGTGAAAAAGAATCTGATTCTAAAAGAGTAGTACAAGATGGAAGAATTCCAAATCGAAGCAATAAAATCCAATTTGTTTCATGGTGCTGATATTTTGTTCATGCGATCACCTCCAGTGATTTGCTTATCCGGTGTCGCGTGTGCTTTTGAATTTACTGCACCTAATGACTGTAGTGAAGTCATCATACTCGTTGGTTGCCCACCTGAAGATGATGCAAATGTATGGGTCATGAGAAAAACAAGTTTAAAAGGGGATGTTGGAAGTATAAACTTGTTTTCCTCTACGGCATCACCTATCTCCACTGTAGCAATGGAGGCTGGACAATTTTAGAGTTGGCAACAGCTTGACATGGTTGGAGCCGAAGGATTGGGCGGCACCTACCTCACCTAATTAATGGACTTTTTATTTTCTCTATTTTTGATCATTGGTTTTTATTGTTAGTTTGTATCCCTATAAATAAGGAGTGTTGTATGCGTTGTAAAAAAGAATCTTGAGTGAAGAAATAAATACCATTATTTCACTACATTTGTGTTGTTGAGATCACCACCATTGAATCTTCGTATGTTTCCGCTGCCCGTGATCCTCCATCATTAAATTCATTATGAAGAAAGTGGTGTCTGAGAGAGCGTCTTCTTCATAATAGTTCTAATGAATGCGTTGTTCAGGACAACGCTTTCTTCAAAACTTTGTTATAGAAGGTGTTGTCCCAAACATCGTCTTCTTCATAAAGTTTTTTAAGAGTGCGTTGTTTGAAAGTGTCTATTTTTTTTAAAAAAAAGTGTTGTTTTGTTTATATATATATATTGTAACACATTTTCAATAAATAATAATAACGATGATGATGATGTATATAAATAAAATAATAATATTATTATTATTAAAAATAAAAAAGATGAAAATAAAAAAAATTGTTATTATTAAATATAAAAAATCATTTTTTATTTATTAAAATAATTAATAATTTTTTTTATAGTCAAATCAATTACAATCATATTACCATTAAATATTATTATTATTAAATAATAATTATGTACATGTGATCATTTTGGCTTTATGATTATTTATAATTAATGACATTATTGATTATATTATTATTTAGTTTTATTAAATACATAAATAATTAGATTATATATAATATTTAAAATTCTTATTTATTTATTTGTTTACTATTATAATATTACACAAATTACTATTATGGTTATTATAAATAATTAATAATTGTATTACAAATTGTTAATAATAACATTAGTATGAACAATTATATTTTCTATATTAAAATTTTAATTAATATTTATTTTAAATTATATTATTAACTAATTTATTAGTTACATTAAGAATTATATTGTTTACATCATTATTCATAATTATTGTTGCAATTCTTGTAAATATTTTAAAATATAATTATTATTTATTAAAAATGAAATTCATAATATTTAACAATAATAAAATAATTTTTATTTATTATTTATTAATTTTTTTGACTTTTCTTTTATTTTCAATTAATTTTTATTTGCACAGCCAATGTTTTAAATTTTATATAGATTTTATTTATACTGTATTTAATGCGCATAAATTTTTTGAAGTGTAAATATAATGTTTTTAATCAATAAAGTTTGGGTCTTGTAAATTATTTTTAATTAGTTATATTTATTATTATTTTTTATTTTCAACTATTTCTTATATATTTAATTTATGTTTGAAGTTTCATTTAGATTGGTCTTATAGTTTATATTTTATAGGCTTTCAAAATCATTTACTTGAAACATAATAATGTTTGAAGTGGCTAACTTTGAAAACTTATAAATTATTTTTCATTAACATTTTTTACAAAATTCTTTTTATTTTCAATTTTTTTTATATATTTAATTCATGTTTTAATTTTCATTTAGATTAGTCTTATAATTTATATTTTATAGAATTTCAAAGTCACCTACTTGAAACATTATTACCTTTCAAGTAGGTGATTTTGAACGACTATAAAATATAAATTATAAGATCAATCTAAATCAAACTTAAAACATGAATTAAACATATGAGAAATAGTTGATTTCATAAATAAAAATATAAAAGGAATGATAAAGAATAATTAAAATAAATAAATTTACACAAAAAATGTTGTTATATAAGTACAAATGTTATGTTTTGAAATAACAATATTTTGTGTGATTCAACTTATTTTTCATCAATCATTTTTAAGAAATTCTTTTCATTTTCAATTATTTTTTATATTTTTAATCAATGTTTCAAATCTCATTTAGAGTGTATTTATACTTTATAATTTATAAACTTTCAAATTCACCGATTTGAAACATTATTACGTTTTAAGTAGGTGACTTTGAATATCTATAAAATATAAACTATAAGTACAATCTAAATGAAACTTATGACACGAATTAAACATACACCACTAGAAATTTGACTTTTTACGTCAGGGTCATTAGCGACCGCCAAAAGCAGCCACTAATTCTAAAAATAAATCCAACGGGATTTTTCCCGCCTCCAGTCATGTTCTTCGCGTTTACCCGCTGCAACACGTCGTCGCAGCACACGTCCACTCCATCGCCGCCCTCGTTGCCCTTGGTGACTCCCAACAAGTGTCAACCACCCTCAGTCTACCCTAAAACATTTGATTTCCAAAGAAGACACTTTCAAAAAGCGCCTTCTTGTTCCAAATTTCATAGAGGACACTTCCATGTTTAGCGCCTCCTGTGAATTGGTTCCACTTTGAGCGCTTCCTTAGAAATCACTCTAACCTTCACGAAACAAAAAACTCAACTGCGGACCTTACATTGGGAATTTGTTCTCTCGTTTACCCATATGCGGAATTTGATTTTTTTTCCCCCTGTATATGAGAAAATTTGCCCGATCTAGCCACCAACAAGAAGGGTGGCGCCATTTGCAAGGAGGCCCCCCAAGGTGCAATCAGAAGAGTTTGAAAGGAGAGCAACGTGTGGGGCACATTCCCCAACGCATTTTGAAACATCATTTTTACCTCCACTTGAAAAGATCTCAAATCTCACAAGTTGAGCCAAAATATTTGGAATAATTGGTTAAGATGGATCTTGGATTAAAATCATAAATGAAGAGTTGAATCCTATTAAAAAAAATGGAACATGGAAAGTAGTTTCAAAACTCAAAATAAGAATGAGATAGATAACATGAGGTTATACAAAAGTATGTTGGATGAAAAAGGAGATGTTGAAAGAACAAAGTAAGATTAGCGTGCAAATTCAATTTTCAAATAAAAAAGTATTGACTTGACAATTTTTCTCAAGTTTCTACTCTTAAAAAAAATGGTAAGTGTATTAGTAGATGTAAAAAACAATTTTCTAAAATAAATTGCTAAAAGAATAAATTTACTTTGTGAAACCAATATTTAATTGATGTCAATGATTAGAAGGTGTGAAAGCGACAAAAAAAAAATTATAGACTAAAATAAGAATCGAGAACCCAATATTCAAGGTTGGATGCTCGCTTAAAAAAACATAATTTCAAAAGGGGTGGTGATAACTATAACCCATATGCGTGACAAGGAGGGTAAGTTTGTCAATGAAACTAAATTCTAAAGAATTGTTGGGAGTTTTCTCTATATAATAGCCACAAAACATGATATTTCATATGAAATCTATTTAGCAAAAAATTATTAATTTGAACATAAATAAATTCATTTAATTATTGTAAGAAGAATTTCTAGATTTATGAAAGGAATTGGTGAATTCTTTTGTGTTACAACATACACATTGATAATTATTTGTATGCATATAGTGATTCTGATTATAAAAGAAGTGCTGATAATACAAATTCATTGGACATTTCTTTTCCCAATCATCATATCATTAATGACAAGCTTCGTTCAGCATGTAGTGACCAGGTATATTAAAACCAAGTTTCATTAAGAAAGTGATGGATGGAACATGAAATATGCCTCTATGAAGAGTTAGGCAACTGATGTTTGTACAAAACTCCTTCCAAATATAGCATTTGGCATGCATAATGTAATAGAGAAGAATAAGGAAAAGAACAGCAGGAAGAATTAAAGAGAAGATGGTATGAATCTGTAAACCAAAAAAAGGACAGGGAATGGCCTAACTTGTAGTTTTTGTGTAATTGGCCATGTCCATACCAAACAATTGCTTCACTTATTTACCACTTCCAAAGTAAAATAGTATTGTGAAAATGTAATTGTTTTATGTATTTGATATTTCATTTGATGTTTGGTATTTGTTTTTTCATACATGTTTGATGAGCTGCATTTTGTAGTATTATTTTGTTTATGCATGGCAAAACAAATCCATATGCAATTTTATTGGAAGCAATGCATGAACAAATGCATAATATGCATTTGTTATACAGTCTTAGACTATGAAATGTGTTCTCTCAAAGTTTTTTTTTTTTTTTTTGTTATTCTGTAATACAGTTGTGTATATTAATGCAAATGTATATATGCATTTGTTTTTCCAAACTATATTTGTCAGCCTGTATTGAAGCAAATGCATATAAACTGTATCTGTTTTGCCAAATAGTTTGTTTTGTCAGTATTTATTTTCCAAACTATATTTGTCAGTTTGTGCATTCAATAATACAGTTTGTGTATGTTTAAGCAAATGCAAATGCATTTGTTTTGCCAAACTATATTTTTCAGTTTGTAATAAAGATTTATATAAAAGATGACAAATGCATATGCATTTGTCAATCTGTAGTATTCAACATACAGTCTGTAGTGCAGAGTGTGTGAATACCACACATTGTATCTGAAAATCTGTGTAGAGCACAAACTGTATGAATACATTCTTCAACAAACTGTATTTTGAAAATATGTGCATAGACAGTATGAATAAAGTCTTCAAAAAACATTATTTTAAAATGTATGTTCAGGTAACCCGATCGACACAACCCGACCCCGCCCAACCAGTTGCGGGTTGGGTCGGGCCTTTAGGGCAGAATGGCAGTAACCCGGCCCAACCCAACCCGTCCTCCTTTTATTGGGTCGAGTCAAAAATTCTCTCAAACCCAACCCATGGGCATCCTGATGTATTAGCATAAACTGCCTAGCCCATCGTAACACACAAAGGAGCATGACACCTACATTGGTTCTGTCATGGATAGTGGTATAGAAAATCAAGATAATTTTGTCAGAGGCTGCCTAAACTCATGACACCTAATAATAGAATTATTATTGCATGGCATGGGATCATTTAAGGGTTTAATATATTATTAAGGGTCCATGTGCAATTAAATAATATTTAACCCTAACTCATAACTCTATAAATAGACTGAAATGTATATTGTGCTGGGGTTAATTGATTATTGGAGAATCGGTGTGCACAACGAAATCTACAACTCTCTCAAAACCAAAAAACGCTCTAGGGTTTCTTCTCTCAAGTCCGATAGATTCTCCTCCCTCTCAATCTTCTCAAGAACGAGAGTGCAAGGACAATTCTTCAAGCTTGAAAGAAACGTCGCAGCGATCAAGGTGAACACTGCAAGACAAACGATCACGCTAGCACCCGAGAATCCATCAACGTTGTTCAGAGATCAAATGAACACATGTGAATCACTGCTAGAGAGATTCTACACTGAGATCCTAGAAGCGCAACGATGGTAGACCGAAAGGGTTTCAGACGATCAACATCTTCATCGAAAAAAGATTTCAAGACCGAGGTATTCTTTATTCCTATACAATTAAATTAATTATAAATTTAACGTGAAATATCTTCTTGGTTCCAGTGTGTGTCAAGTTTCATCGAAAAAAAATTGGTTGATCGCAGCTCTCACATCATGTACATCGCGAAATATCCTTTGAATCTGACAATTGTTGAGTCAAGCCCAACCCCGATAAGCGTTTCCACTACGCCTGAAACCTTCATTTGGCATACATAACATGACTTTTGGAGTTCAACGATTTTACTCTTGAATAAGAATGAAAAATTAGTGCCCCTGTAGGCGGCTGGGGTGGCAAGGGGGTGGGGGTGGGGGTGGGGGTGGGGCGCCGGTCGCGGGGTCGAGTCCCTGGGTCGTTTTCTTGTAGCGTAAGTGTGTGTACTATTGTAACCCACCTTTTAAGAATGAAAAATTGGTGTCCAAAGGGAAGACAATTATATTCTCAAAACTTATTTATTGAACAGTAAAGGGGACACATTTAAGTCCCAATAACCCCCATTTTAGAATTTTTTCTAACATGGAGAAATTTTTTCACCGACTCAAATAGCCCCCCGTTTTGAATTTACAGGTAGAGGAAAAAAGTTTTTTTAGTTTAAAGGGATATTATTTTAAAAAAAATGGAAGGAAATTTTAGCATAGCGTGAATTTTATTGATTGAAAAAAAATGAGTCATTAGCCCAGGGACAGGATCATTGTGTGTTGAAGTCCCGTAATGTTGTTCTAATGGAGTGTTTAAAAAAAAAATCAAAGAGGGGATTGTTGAGCCAAATCCCAAATGGACTTGTTGGAAATAGATGTTAGCTTAGTTCATTTCTTATAATGTGTTATATTTGTTGATGGTGTATTTATTTTACAATGGTTTGTTTAGAAAATGGTTTGACATCTATAACAGGATATCAAGGTTGTTTTGGCAACATTAAGGGTTTTCAGGGTTCGTGAAGTTTTAAGTAGGATTAAGAAGTTGCTAAAAGTTTAGTCTGTGTCTTGATGCCAACAATGAAGGCTTTTGGAGAGTGGTAAGTGGTTTTCACTCATCAATCTTATTGGGTTGTTAGCAATTGCATGTTTTAGTCATCAATGGTGGTCTTATTAAAGCAATGTAGGTCTTATTAAAGCAATGTAGGTGTTTGCCATCTACAGTGAGATAGTCAACAGTTGCTTGTTCCCAATGACAGTCAAGTGTTCTAGCTGGCAGAAAAGAATTCTCATCATAGAAGCAACCTATGGTATCTCTGAGCACCCTTGGAAAATGAGACAAAGCTATTCACCATTGATTCCAAAGCAAAGGATGCATGTGACACATGAAACGTTTTATGTTTTTTTTTTTAATGTACTAGAAATGCATTATATTGTGTACATAGGAGATGTTTTTTAAAATATGAAAATGAAAATATAAGCTTTTTGGAGAAGAAAATGTACCCACTTTTTCAGAAAATGAAACACCCTTGAAAAAAAATTCATATACTTTATTAGCATTCCCCACTCTTCACATTTAACCCTCATGTTTAAACCCATATAAATATCATTCATTTTCTAAAAAATTGAAAACAGAAAATGCATCCATTCTCCAAACATAACCTTGGCTCTCTGTGTTTTCCGTTGTGCATCACAGAATTGAAAAAATAGAAAGAAAAAAATATTCCTTGTGAGAACAAGCAATTTTCACCAGGAAATGCATTCATACACCAAACAAAAAGTTAACTCGGTGTTTTTCTTTGTGCATAACAGAATTAAAAAAAAAAGAAAAAAATACTAATATTTTATGAACAGGCCATTTTCCTAGGAAGGCTGCTCCCTAAGACACAAGTCATTTTCCTAAAACACATCGAGTTTGAAAGTGCATAAAATTTTCTGTTGGGTGCAAACTCAATCCCACATCAGTTTCACCGAGGAGTGATAGCTAACATATAAGCTAGATGAGCCACGGTGGTGCCTTCTGTCTTAAGTCTTCTTGGTATAGTAGAAGTCAGTCAAGCGGTGTGTCCCAATGATGAAAAAAGGCAGGGCAAGATGATTTGAATCAGAACGACTATCCTTGAACGAAAGGTCCAGATGTGTGGTCGTTGATTCGAGGGAAAAATTGTTGGGTGCAAACTCAATCTCACATTGTTTTCAGGGAGGAGTTTGGCTAACATATAAGATTGATGGGCCACACCTAACACCAATAGGTTTTAGGATGGAACCCTAGTTGGGCTTATTGGGCCTAGAAAGTTTGGGCTAGAAGGATTGATCCCAACATTTTGTGTCTGGAAACAGTTTGACAAGCTTGGAGGCAACTCCTGGTTTATGAATCTTCTTCCTGTCAGCTGCAGAATTCCAATCAGACAACTTGAATTGATCCTATGTCCAACAAAATGCTCACAAGAAGGACTCAAGGATACATTCTATGCAGCAGCAGAACAACCACCAACATTTTATTAATCCAGTTCCACAAGTACACACTGACGGGGTTCAAAAATAAAGCTTCAATCAAATAAGTCCGCCAGCCTCTTCACTTAACAAATCAATTCAAATGATAACCATTACCTCGAAAATTCAGAACTTCTAGTGGAATCCACTACCAATCGTAAACACCTATCATGACAAGGTAGCCAAGAAAACCTCAAAATCTCAAAAAAAAAAAGAGGAAGAGGAGGAAGAAGAAGCAATGCTACGAATTCAGACAATACCACCAATAATCCAAACGGAATCTAAAACGAAGTATAGATATGTCACACAGATCTTAACCTAATGAGAAGGAACCCTATTCGAACCAAATGCATCGACAGCAAACGAAATCAATAGTCATTTCGTGACCATGCGGGAGATAAAATCTTCGTACCAGATCTTCCCATCGGAACCGACGCCCACCTCGCGGATCCATTCATCGAATTCAAAGGGCTCGAGCTTCTCGCCAATGGAGGTCAGGATGTGGCGCAGATCAGAAATGGCGACGTAGCCGGTGGAATCCTTGTCGAGGACCTTGAATGCGTCGCGGAGCTGGCGATCGAGGGGCTCCGCCTTAAGGTGCTTAGCCATAAGGTCGAGGAAGCGAGGGAGGTCAAAGGGAGAGGAGAGCTTCTCCTCGGCGATGATCTCCTTCAGCTTCGACTGCGTGGGGTTGCCGCCAAGAGACCGCATCAGGATCCCGAGCTCCGACGGCGCTATCTTGCCATCGCCGTCGGTATCGAACAGCGAGAAAGCCTCTTTCATGGGGCACACCCGATCGTTGCTGAGGAGATTCTTCGCCATTGTCCTGGTTCCTCAGCCAAGCCTCTCCCTCTTCAATCCCTTCGAAGGGTTGCCTCGATTACGATGACACAGCTGGTCAGCGCAAACGCCGACGGGCCACCTTCATCGGGGGGCAATTATTCACAGTTTTCAAATAAGTAAATTAATCAATTAAATAATATCTTTATTATATACTAATCATATTTCAAATTCAATCACTCCATTGATCTTTTAGATAGAGTGTTTAGAATGGATGACAAATTTAATATCATGAGAAGACAGATAAATGTTCAAACACTTAAGCAAGTCGAACGAATTGTAAGAATTAACTTACAAATAGTTAATTATAATTCTAAATCTCTCACTATCTCCTTTAATCTCATGGAAGGACAAGGCCATGATCCCTTAGACTATATTATTCGCCTTCCAGTGATAACTGATGATCTTCTAAAGCCCGGTCAAGGTAGATGATTCTCGAACTCTTATCTTTCTATGTGAATATCACATTCATGTATGTTCTTGGCAAGTAATTCATCTATTTTTTTGAATCATTTTGCTTCTTTATTCATTATAAAACAACTTGAATTGATTGACTTTTTGTTTTAATGAGTAACATTGGGATTAAAATCAAGTTTATGTCAGATTTTAAATTAAATCTAATGTACATGAAATTTTGAATTGTTTGCTCAATCTATTTCATTAATTAAAATTTGGTTAAAGTGACATAAATCACATAATTTTTTTTAGAACCTTAGGATCTTATAGATCATTGTCCCTAAAACTGGTAATAACTATAACAATAATTAAATTGGAATTTAGTTTTTTTGTTTCCACATCGTTTTTCATCAAAAAATGATTTTATGAAAGATTTGTTGAATTGGTTCGCATTCCCTTCGAAATTGATTAACAATTGTTTTAAAAACATTCTTCGGATGTTCCCAGCTCTATTTTAATGATTGTGGATCAAGATTATTGACATGAATTGTGAGAATAGAGTCATGTACATAAATTCTATTAAAAGAATATATTCTAGACACATAACATATTATGTGTCCATACATATTCTAAGTTGATGTGCACACAACATGTTCTACCCAGGCTAAATATTCATTGCCCAAAAGATGTTAACCTACCCAGGCCATTAGTTATGTGAAGGGTATAAAGAACATATATGGTGTTGGAGCATCCTGCATAAGTTCTGTGTTCATTGTCCAACACAAGCCATGTGCTACGGTTTCCTTGGTTATGTTATTCCCTTAGATTATGTTTTGTTCTTGGATATGTTTAAAGAAGGCACACTCAAAACATGTTGTTTTTTACTTGGATGAATATGTTATGTCTTCAAGACATATGTTATAGAGAGGTCCCTATATCTAGAATATTAGTTATGACATGAAAATATGTTCCATCTATATTTTCTTTGCATAATAAAATGTTGTGTTCCTTTGTTGAATGTTATAGGAAAGTATGTTGCATCTAGAACATGTTATGTGCTTCAAGGACGTGTCTTATGATGTGTTTCTTACAAATGTATTGTGTTCAGGGAAAGTGCTATGTGCTTATGCCAAATGTTAAGGAATTTTTTATGTGATGTAGGAGCAAATATTTTTGGTCATTTCCATTGATCTAACATACATGGCTCTCGTTCATTCTAGGAAAATGGAAAATGTTCACTGAGGGGGTTCTCAAAAGGCATCGAATCAAGTTGTAAGTAAAAATGTTCCGTATTAGTTGCGCATAACATGTTTTATGCATGGTGTGCTCTATCACGACCCGACCCTACCGGTCTTAAGCCGCAACTACCCTAGGCCCGCCTCCATAGGCCAGGGGCTGACGACAAGCACCGAAGGCGTAACGATCTCGGGGAGGCCTTCACCTAAGTACCTGTACACACACACTCAACCCACTCGATGCAGAAGTGCTGAGTAAAAAGAAAATCAAAGGACAAACAACTATAGTCCAACCACAACCATGCATCAACTTCGAAATAGAACAAGTAAAATGCTGAAAAGTACTGACAAGGAAACTGAACAGAAAAAGGGCAAAACAAGTGCCCAACCCGAAAGGTGCCACAACCCGGCAATAGGCAAACAAAAGTAAACAACTGGAGAGTCTCACACCTAAAAACTTTACTGCGACCCCGGTACGCGGCCCAAGCTCCTGTGCCCTCTACGCTCCTTCGTAGTCACGATCAACCTGTCTGTCGTCTGCAAGGGCACACCAGGTGCGGACAAAACCCAAGCAAGGGTGAGTATAAAGATAATCAGTAGGATGCCCCGAAAGCTTGAGGGAGCAACAAAGGAGGTACTAAAGAGGTGAGCAGTAAACAGAACAAAGAATAGTGAAAGAGTACAGTAAAATAGAGTGCAGCTCAACCCAACAAGAGAAAGGAAGCAGACTCATCCAAACAAGAGGAGCTAGACACGGAAAGCACGTGGCATACCTCACGCACATTCGCCCCTCCTAGAAAGAGAGTAACTGAACTCAAGGAGTGGAAACAAAAGTAGGGTGTATATATATATATGCTCAACAAGAAACCCGAACGAGTGTGTAAGGGGATCTCCATCTCCAAGCTCAGCCCAGGAAAAGTCGCCAACAGTTCTAAGGATATCCATCACTGATGCCCAAATATCCCGCACGTCAAGGCCGTATCATCGCTGAACCGTACAACCAAGGGTCCCGCTCCAGTAATCACAGTGAAAAGTCAATGACTAACCTCATAGAAAAAGTTGAGTCTGAAAGAAGTCGTCGGGTAACCCACTGCCCAGCCCAGGTGGAGGGTAAACCCTAAGAGGTCATCGGGTAACCCACTACCCAGCCCAGTTGGAGGGTAAACCCTAAGGTCAACGGGTAACCCACTGCTCAGCCCTGCTGAAAGGTAAACCCTAAGGTCAATGGGTAACCCACTTCCCAGCCCCGCTGAAGGGTAAACCTTGATACGCTGATGGGTAACCCACTGCCCAGCCCACTGGAGGGTAAACCCGGGGCTGGTCCAGTAACTCCGCACTACCCGTTCCATCACTGGGTGTCACTAACATCGCTACCGTGCGTTGGTTCAGAGTGCGTCAAAGGAACCTACGACCAACGCTCTTTTATGTTTCCACATTTAATGTGATCTCGAATGAGTCTCCACACACCCAAACATATTTCACCTTTGCAATCCTCGCGGAAAAACACGCGAGATAGACTATTTACTCACTTGAAACGGACTCTCGATGAAAAAGTTATTCAACACCGCTTTATGCCCATACGACGTCTTGTGGGGCCCACACCTCGGTCTCGAAAAAGGTTAGGCGAACTGCGCCATCATGATGCTCTCGTAAAAACATGCCAAATCGACTATTCATTCGTCCCGAACGGACGTCTGATGAAAAAGTCGCAAACGCTGCACACAACTTAAAAGACGGCCCGTGGGGCCCACGCCTCAACTCCAGCTTCAACGCCTGAAACCACCCTAGACTACTTCGTCACGACGCCAGGGTCACAACGCTGCTGACGGTGCCTAAAACGAACTCCGGATGTGCTCGCGCCATCCGAAACAAGAATCCCAGCGAGACGCTAAGTAACACTTAACGGGCGTGTCGCGCCACCGAGCCCCATCTCGGGAATAAAAAATCCCCAAGACCATCTCAAAACCTCCGTCTCGATCTGAGGATCGCGTCGCCATAAACGACACGTGAATTCGACACTCGGTTTGCAAGTTAGAGGTGTTTTAACGCCAACAGACGGAGACGGGGTGGGCCGGACCGGTTCGGCCGGTCCACCCCTTTTAGATCGGCAGTTCGCGGCTTGGCCGCCCAGACCGCCCGGTCCACCGCGGCCTGCGGTTTACTGCTTCACTCGAACCGGTTTAAGCCGGTCCGACTCTTTTCCACGAGACCCGCGTTTTGCGGGTCTCGGTCTGCTCCCGGGGTCACGACAACCCCGGTCTCGCGCCGCACGCCGACCGGCAAAGCCAGCTAGCGCGCCCTCCCCCGCGGCCCGGATTGTCGGGCCGCCGTCCCGCTCGCCCGTGCCGACCGATGAGGAGCTGCGCCGTCGCCTAGGGAGCCCGTGCCACCGTCGTCGCCCGCCGGACCACCGCGCGGAGCCGCCGTACCGCCCTGAAACCACCGAAAAACAGGGGTTTTGTCCGAAAATCTTCCCGGGGTCACCCCAGGACTCAAAATTTTGATCCAAAAGAAGCTTTGGAAAGCTTGATCCCTACTCAAATATGGACTTCACTCGATAATTAAATAGCATTTCAACGCTATAAATTGAGTTCAAAGAGGATGTGAGAATTTAAAACGAAAACGCAACGACCCTACCTCACAGGGCGTAGCCCGTCGCTTCACAAACGATCCGTCGGAGCCGCAACCACCTTGGAGAGGTGGGGAGAGGAGCTTGAAGAAGGTGGAGGTCCTTTTTTGGGAGTGATTCCACCAGGGATATGCTAAGGGGGAAGAAGGGGGGTGGATGCGTTTAAGTAGGGAAACTTAATTAATTAATTTTAAACACCCACCAGTAGGCCCGCACCCGAACTCTCGACGGGGTCGAGGTTAAGCCGCTCCTAGGGTAAAATCAACATTCTAAGCGCAACGGTGGTCTCAGAATTTTAATCTGAGCCTCCATTCAGAAGTTATAAAGTTTACGCCCGAGGTTGCTAAATTACGAAAACGCCCCTGGTGGCGTTTTCCACAGAAGGGTCGCGCCCATGAAAGTTACACCCCTCCTAGGGTAAACGGAACGCTCTGGACTCAACGGTGCCCTTGGTTTTCCTATACGAGCAACTGTTTAGGAGTTATTCTGTTTATTTGGCGTGTCTAGTGTGAACACGCTTAAAATTTAATTCCGGCCACACCGGGGCTCGGAATCACACGCCGTCTGAATGCCCTACTTTGGAATAACATCAAGAAAATTTCAAAGTCTTATAGGCTCAAAACCCGGGTTCTTACACGCTCTATCAAATATAGTAATTCATATCAAAAAATATTTTGTGTTCTACTGAATGCATCGGTTTTCTACAAACATGATCAAGATTTATCCTCTTTGGATCTTCTCTACTCATTGAATGAACATGTGGTGCTTAAAGAATTAATTTCAAGTTGTTTTAACAAATTTGAATAATTCATTTGGTTAGTTACAAATTGTTTATAGTGGGAAGAATGATTTTTTAAAATGGATTATTTTAAAAAAATTAACAAGTTTAGGGTTTTTTTACTTACCCAAATGGGTTCCAAAATAGTGAGATCATCTCAAGATTTTGGAATGAACACCAAAATTGTGAGATGGTATCACGTTTTTTGCATGATTTTTTTAAATAAAACCCCAAAATTGTGAGATAGTCTCACAATTTTGGGTTGATTTTTTTTAAAACCCAAAATTCAAAAGATTTTAATTATATTTATAAATTTATATAATTATAAATATATTTAAAAATATAATTATGATTATGTTTAATAAACAATATTTATTTATATAATTATAAATATAAATTGATAAATATAATTAAAAATATAATTCTATAATTATATTTATTTATATAATCATAATTTATTTATATAATTATAAATATAATTATATAAATATAATTTAAAATATAATTTATTTTTGTAAAAACCTAGAAATAATAATCATAATTTATCAGTATGTTCATATAATAACAATTTATTTATATATATACTAGATATTCGGGGTACAATTACATACAAATGCCCACCTTGCGCCTATATACCGGATGAGCAGGTCATAACCCCCTAGGGGTAACCCACCCTATTCAGCCCTTGTTTTTTATTATATGGCACTTCAAACTCTTATTATTACAAGATCCACAAACCCTCATTATATGGCCCAAAGGCCCGTGTCATCAGCTGACACAAGGCCTCATTCACCGATGCACTGGTAATCCTCGATTATGGCCCCTTCAGTAACCAACCTCCACCATGAGGCAAGAATCGACCCCATCATTGTTCCTGAGGTGGTTGTCCACCGTGCAAGCATGTTGCCAAGGTCCGTACCAAGGGGCGATAGTTGCAAAGCAGCTTCTCAAAGGATAATGAAGAGCCGCTGCTCGAGGTCGTGTTGACCCCCATCAGTGTCGCCACTAGTTCACCTCTCCCCACATCACCATCGCTGGAAACCGGACGCCAAAGCACCACCCTCCTATGCACACTGTTGGATAGTCGTGCATCACAAATAATATGACCTCCCCTGCCAACCTTTGATGGTCGAGCCACCCCATGCCTGCACTGCATGTCCTTGCGCCAATGTCACCGCATCACCCACCATCGACTCGTCGTCTACCATAGCAAAGCTGCCCCAACTACATGTGATCGAACCCCTCCTATCAAATCGGTTTCATCGAAGCCTTCTCTACTGCATGCGTCCATTGGACTGCCACCCTCGTCGTTGAGCGGGGGTTCACCTATTTCGTTGCCAGTGTCTTCTTGGGTTGCCCGGTTACTGTCGAAAGTCATTGCACCCCTTGCGCCGTCATCGTCAAAGGGATGTTGCTCGCCCCCTGTAAGATCACAGTACCATTGTCCCTTGCCTGCAAACGATCTGTCCCCTGTAATTGGGGACCAAATAAGCAGCATTTGGAAATTGAACCCCACCCAAAAATGCATTATTACGGAACACCTCAACCACTGAGGCATGTCCCAACTGCATTTATTTATATAATTATAAATATAAATTTATAAATATAATTGAAAATATAATTTTATAAATATATTTATTTATGTAATCATACTTTATTTATATAAATATTGATATAATTATTAATATGATTTATTTTTATAAAATCCTAGAAATAATAATAATAATTTATGATTATGTTTATATAATCACAGTTTACTTATATAATTATAAATAACAATTGATAAATATAATTGAAAATATAATTTTATACATATATTTATTTATGTAATCATAATTTACTTATATAATTATAAATATAATTAAAATTAAGATTATAAATATAATTAGAAATATAATTTATTTTTGTAAAATCCTATAAATAATAATCATAATTTATGATTATGTTTATATAATCATAATTTATTTATATAATCATAAATATAAATTTACAAATATAATTAAAAATATAATTTAATAAATATATTTATTTATACAATTATAAATATATTTATATAAATATACTTATTTATATAATTGTAAATATAATTAAAAACAAATCTATATAAATATATTTATTTTTATAATTATAAATATGATTATGTTTTTAAACAAATATAAATATGATTATACTTATGTTTATTATAATCACAAATATGATTATATTAATTAAATTTTATAAGTGTTTACAAAAATTATTAGTTTTGGTTTTTTTTAAAAAGACCCCAAAATCAAGAGACCATATCATGATTTTAGGGTTTTATTTAAAAAAAAAGGTTGAGGATGGCTTCGGGTGTCGGGAGCTCCCGACTCTACAATGGTTAGGGTTTGCCGACTGCCGTCGTTTGTGTGTCTTGTTGCTGTTGGGATCCGTCGTCCTCGTCGTCGTCCTGTTGTTGCTGGGATCCATCATCCACGCTGCTGTCGCTGCAGGATCTCGTCGATGCGCATCCACATTATCATTCCGCTCTGGGATCGTGACCTTGTCGTCGTGTGCCCTCCACGCGTTGTAGCGATTGCTGCGGGTTTTCAAAATCACCACCGTAGCGATTGCTGCGGGATCTCATCGACGCGCGTCCACTACTTCGGGATCTTCCTCACTATCGCGTGCCCTCTACACCGCTGTAGCTTTGCTGCGTGTTTTCATAATCACGGCTGTGCTCGCCTTTCCCGGCACATTTTTGGTAGATGGTGTCTCTTGCTAAAGCTTCTCTAGGCCAGGGGCATTTTGACTGACACAATCATGCTGAGATTGTTTCAGAACCATGTGGTGTTGTCAATCCAGCTATCCCGTGCCTGAATGCTCACGGTGTTCTGGTCGTTGCTCGTGATGGAGCAACATCGGCTACTGATGGAGTGGGCAAGCGCTCACTCTCTATCCACAATGGACCGAATGTTCCTCCCATTCATCAAAAAAGTAGTGTGGCACACATCAGGGCAGATCTGATTGCTGTCTCAGAATGCTTCAAAATGGGTGAGCATTCAATTATAGCTCGTTTTGTTTTACCTAGGGGTTCCATTCCAATGAAAATTAAAGAAATAATTGAGTGACTTTCGACAAATTAGGGGTTCTCATCTTGGAAATACACTTCATTGGGTCGCGACTTCTTTCATATGCTATTCCCCTATGATGATTTGAAGATGCAGGCATGGGGATTTGGATTTATTTTTCTCAAACTAGGTGTTATCCATATCCGTGAATGGGATAAGAATTTTAATCCGCTTGAAGTTGGTTAATCTTATGTTCAACTATGGGTAAGGGTCTATGACATTAATTGGATTCTTTGGCATCTTAAAATACTATATGACACCGTAATGTCAATTGGAGTTCCAATCAATATTGACAAAGAAACAGAGATCGAAATATTTGGGCACTTTGCCCACTTTTTAGTCTAGGTTGATTTGAACCCCACTTTAGTGGACCGTGTTCTGCTGTATATTGATGAATATGAGCTTGATCTGCGAATTGTGTGAGAAAATGCCAAAATTTTGTTTGGAATGCAAGGTAATTAGTCACGATATCTCGAATTATAGGAAATCTGTGGTCTGTGATTATTGCTCCCTGCATGGGCATGATTCTAAGATATCTCTGAAGAAGAATAAAAACAAAGCCACCCATTCTGGTGGGCGTGATCAAACTTGGGTTGCAGAAACTTTAGGTGGTAATGTTGTACACATGTAGATTATGCATGAATCCGATGGTGTGAAGGTTGATTCACATTCGGTGGATGCTGCTCCTACAAAGGATTGCACACTGATGAGGGCCCCTTCACATGATACTTGAATGATTCCCCCTAGACATGAAAATGAGAATCAGTTGATGGAGAGCACTCTTGGTAATGGTAGTGCATGGGATGGTCAGGCAACTTGTGGGACCTCTGGGTAGATGATTGTGTAGTTTGAAGGTGATGTTGATTTATCTACTAGGTGAGTGGAAGAAGTTGTTGCAAGCACTGGTAAGAAGAAATTATGGTTAGATATTGTTGCTAGGAATGAGCAGAATGTAGGGGAGGGCAGTTTGGTGTTTGATCAAGTTACTCAAAAATCCACTGAGATTGGTAACAGGCAAGTGATTGATAAGCATCCATCATATGTCATGGATAGACTGGAGTTGATTGAACATGATATTGGTGTGCAAGCTGCGACGACTGATGCCTCAAGAGTTTTAATGACTCTATAGAGCAACCTCCCATGCTTTCTGAACTGGAAGGGGATTGATAGAAAATGAAGACTTGTAAATGAGGTAAACATCCAAAAAACCATGGATGAGGATATGGCAGGTATGACTGGGTTCGTGGGCGTGGTCGGTCTACTGGTTCTTCTTCAAAGGATCTTACTCTGGAGCAGGTTAAACTCAAGGAAAAGAACATTGTGCTTTTCAATCAAAATAATTTGTAGTCAGAATGAGAATATGCTAAAGATACATCTAATCATGATTATGGGGATGATCCTAGTTCTACCCTCTTGTAGTTTTCTTTTCTGGATGAGGATCTTTCCTTTGTTGATCCCGTCCTTTCTCCTTTTCATATTTTGTCTTTTATCTTTTTAATAAATTCTAGTAGGAGAAGGTTCGCCTGACTCCTGGACCCTTTTGGTATTTTAAAAAATACATTTCACCCCAAAATTGTGAGTCCATCTCATGATTTTGGGGTTCATTCCAAAATCATGAGATGATCTCACAATTTTGGAATCCATTTGGGTAAATAGAAAAACCTTAAACCCGTTATTTAAAAAAAATCCATTTCCTAAAAAAATCGGAAGGGACAAATGCATTTATAATAATTATTCAATTCAATATTAATGATTTTTAAATACACTTAAGGGTATTAATTTAGAAAGGGATTGTGTCATGACCTAGTCTCATTGACACTCCTCAATGGTATAAAACACACATGTATGAGTGAAATTTCCCACAATAACATGGTGTAATAGAAGGAATAAGTGAGGTAAAATCTCCAACATAAAGTAAATGTCACAAACACACACACACAAATGTATAAATTTCATATAACTATATTAGTATGAAACAACTATTAGTAGAAAAATACAACCACAAGAACCACAAAATAAAGGAAACCTAAAAATACCCAGTATACCACAACAATGATATATGTCTATATCTCTTGCACTAACTATCCTCCATTTCCAAGATAACACTACCTAACACCACCACCAACATGTTCTTGAATATATACAAAATAAATATAAGAAGTGTTGAGTTGAAAGTTTACTTTCAACACTTTATAACCTTAGTTTTGAGAATCACAACACACTTCCTTAAATGTTTTACTTTGCTAACTTTTATACTTACCAAGTGTCTTAAGAATGTTTTTATAGGAAATTCATTTAATTGGATGAAAAATATTTTAAAATTTGATGAAAATTCCTTAACCGTATGAACTTGTACTTTTGTACATTGGACAAATACAATTCCATCAGACTATAGATTTATAAAGTCTGACTGATGAAGTATAACCAAGTCTCACTAAATAAAGTTCCACCTGGAAAATGTTCCACCGAATCCACCAGACAAACATTCATTGGATGGACGCATAAATTTTTCTCAGGTGAACCTTTATAAAATCTATTAGATGATGAATTCCATTCCACTGGACAAACATTCATCAGACAGAGGAAAACATGTTTCTTGGATAAACCTTTATAAAATCTATTAGATGATGAATTACATGCCACCATATGAAAAAACTTTATTATACCAAATAGAACCTTTCAAGAATTGTAATGATGCTTCATCAAAATAGATCATTAGATGAAGAAGATAAAATAAACCATTTCAATTGAAGAATAATTTTTTCTGAAGTCATTGCAAAAAACTCCAAAGAATGTTGATGTTATTAATATTTTCATGACTTATTATATTCCTCCTTTACTGATTTTATATGAAATGTGCATAATTTGTGTGAAATATTAATGTTTTAATATTAAATATAATTTTTGAGCATTTTTAGAAGTAGTCCAATTGAGTCAGTTTAATGTTTTAATAATAACTGTCACTATACTGATCCAAATTGTGTGGTTCTTATTTTGTAGGATTCTCCTTTCAATATACAACATTTCATTAGAAGGAACCATGATCCAATTCTGCCATTTGAAGGGTCATATGGTCCTCACAAACAAGACCAAAGAATCTGTGAACAAACTGGACCAGCCTTGAAGATTGATTTACTGGGCTCAATCCAGAAGTCCAAAAACATTAACTCTCCACCATAATTCGGGGGACACTACATGTCATCTTGGATAAAAATGTCAAGTCCCAACTCCAAATAAAAGGGGCCCAACATATGCTTTGAAGTCCATCCCACCATTCTGGCCAAGAATTAAAATCAGTATAGTATGCATGACATATCTCATGATGTAAGCATGAAATCGAGCTGAGATTTTGCAGTGTGAAAGAGGAGATATAGGCGGCCGACTTTGTTGAAGAAGTCATTCGTATTTGAAGGCATCTTCCTGTTCCAAAATCCATTCACATTTTGGCCATCGAAAAAACATGGATAGAAATGGACATTTTACCTTTGTTTAATAAAACCGCCATAACTTTGGCTCCACTTGTCCAAATGCCTCCAAATTTTGAGAGTAGTCGGCCAACATTATTTTCTACAACTTTTAAGAAGGATATATTTGAAGATTCTGCTGTCTGAATAGCCAAATTGGCGATGCAAGTGGAGGGACAGATTAGGAATGCAAACAGTCCACTTCTTGGGCTATAAATACTCTCTCCTTCTCTCCTTGAGAGGGGTTGGCATTTCAGAAGAGAGGAGAACATATTGGAACGACCAAGGCCTTGAAAAAGGCTTGGGAGGATCTGCCATACTTAAATTTTCACTTGAGAGACCTTTCCTCCTCTCTTTGTTTTCACTTACTTTTGTGTCCTTCATTTTTGTAATTTTGTAAGTCCTTTATTTTGTAATTCTGTTTTAATGAAAGTTACTTCTTCAATATCTCTTATTCTCATCCACCTTCTGTAGTTTAATATTTATGTTCTTAAAATAGTTTAAATTCAGTTGAATCCCCTTCCCTTCTTTTGTTTCCTCATTCAATCGAAAATCCGTTTTTAATTATCATCATCGTTCGTGTGTGTGTCGACGTACCACTCTTTTCTAATCCCTTTCTTTTTCTTCTATTCTTAATTTATCATCATAATTATTATATCCAGAATATTAAACACCCAAATGTCTGAGTAAATATCTCATTGGGGTGAGTTATAATTTAGGGATGTTAAGTGATTGAGAGTATTTGCTCGATGAGTATTCGTTAATTTAACATTGTGTATGTTGGACTTAATATGTCATGGATTAATGACATATTTTGTTTAGCAAGTGGTTTCCATGGATTATTGGAACCATAAATACACTACCATAAACAATTACTGATTGAGTTTAGAATCCTATTTAAGTTAAGTCTTGGATTAAAGCTGTAACACTTAGGAATTCTAATCAACGTCAACTTGTGAAGCAGGTGTTAATTTAAATGCAATATAAAGAAAAACTCAAGGATATCACAAGCTTAACTCCCTAATAATGAACTCACCCCAATTATTATAAATTTGTTAAATCAATCATAATCAATTAGTCATTTCAATTAAGCTCTGCAAACAAACCCCCTTAATCAAAATACAATCAACTAAAAACAAACGACTATTACAAAGTATCATCGCCGAGGATTCGACCCGAGTGCTGCTATACACATTAGCAGAGCACCGGAACTTTGACTGGTCGATAGGCGACAATCGACCGCGCTTTCAAATGGCACCGTTGCCGGGGATGGTGCTTTAAGTAGTCATTCGTTTCTGGTTATTGTCAAAAAAAAAACCCAAAAAAATACAAAATTTTAAAAAAAATTGAAAAAAAATCAGAAAGAAAATCCCGTCTTCTCATAAAAATCATAAACTGAAAAAATACAAAGAAAAACCCGTCTTCCTCTTTCTTCCAAAATCTCTCTGAATGCCCCGTATCCTTCCAAACAATCCCTCGGATTTGTTTGACCCTGAAATTGAGCGAACACTTCGCCAACTTAGGAGGAACATAAGAGATATTCAAATAATTCAAGAACCAGTCCTCATCCAACCAGTTGAAATTGAAATGGCCAATCCTAGGGAACAAACCCTAAAAGAACTCACTGCCCCTGATATGAATTACCAACCTCTTGGTATTCAATATCCAAACATTGAAGCTGACTTCGAACTCAAATCGGGTTTGATTCATCTTCTCCCTCATTTTCACGGGCTAGCCGGTGAGGATCCACATCTCCACCTTAAAGAGTTCCAAGTGGTGTGCTCTACCATGAAGCCTCAAGGGGTTTCTGAAGAACAAATCAAACTTCGAGCATTCCCTTTCTCCCTAGCTGACACTGCTAAGTCATGGCTCTACTACCTACCTCCTGGTTCCATAACTACATGGAATGACATGAAGCGTCTCTTTCTAGAAAAATTCTTTCCTGCTTCTCGTACCGCTTCCATCCGAAAGGAAATAAGTGGTATCTGTCAATTCCCAAATGAATCACTCCATGAGTACTGGGAGAGGTTCAAAAAGCTTGTTGCAACTTGCCCACACCGTCAAATCCATGACCAACTCTTGATCCAATACTTCTATGAGGGGTTATTGGCTATGGAGAGAACTCTCATAGATGCCGCAAGTGGCGGTGCTCTTGTTGATAAAACTCCTGCAGCTGCAAGAGATCTCATAAGTAACATGGCTGCAAACACACAACAATTCCATACTCGAGCACATGCTCAAGTCAAACAAGCCCAAGATAATCAATCAATTGAGCCGAACAAAATGACCGAGTGGATGAGTGAACTTACGGGTCTTGTGCGACAGCTAGCTGTGGCTACCAAATCCCCAACCTCGTCTTCTCCGCAATCAATGTTTCCTAGACATGTCAAAAACTGTGGAATCTGCAACTCTTCATCTCATCCAACTGACACATGTCCACAACTTCAAGAGGATCAATCCGATTCATCTGAACCAATGGAGCTCAATGTAGCATATGCTCAGCGGAACCCCAACCCTCAACTATCAGGTCAGTTTGTTAGAAACTTCAACCAACCTCACTCTGAGCCCTTCTCTTCTTCCTATAACCAAGGCCTTAGGTATGGTAATCCCATATCTCATCCCCCTCAATTCCCTCCTCAAAACCCAAACCAATTCCAATATGGTCAAGGTGGTGGTAACTTCCACCAACCTTATCTTTTTGTTCCTCAACCTCAAAGGAACAATCCTCCTCCTGGATTCCATTATCAGAATGAGCCTTCCCAATTCCCAACCCAATACAATCGATTTCCCAAGAACCAAAATCAAGGCAATCCCAATCCGGGAGCCTCTTCTTCCAAGCAACCATGGGAAAGTGCAGTGGAAGATCTTGCCTCCTTCACCCGTTCTAGCCTCAAGAACATTGAAACCCAAATATGTCAACTTGCATCCCACCTTAGCCAGCAACAACCATCCAATTCATCCCAACTCCCAGCTCAACCATTACCCAACCCTAAGGGTAATGTAAGTGCAATTGCACTTAGATCAGGAAAGCAAATTTCTATGCCCCATGCTGATTCCTCTACCTCCCCTTTCAATGTTGATCTAGAAAATGAAAAGAACAAAAAGCTGGAAAAGGAACTTTAATCCACTCCTTCACCTCCTTCCATTCCTCTAAGGAACCCAATTCCTTTTCCTCAAGCCATCTCCAAGCCTAAGAAGTCCTTTGAACCTGATCCTGAAATGCTTGACATGTTTAGACGTGTTGAAGTGAACATCCCCCTCTTAGATGTCATCAAACAAATCCCTAAGTATGCCAAGTTTCTTAAGGATTTGTGTACCCACAAGAGGCAAATTAGGACCTTTGAAAATGTTTCCACCCATCATTCCATACCCATTAAGTGCAAAGATCCAGGGACCTTTACGGTTACATGCCAAATTGGAAGTTTCAACTTTGATGATGCACTCATAGACCTAGGAGCCTCAATTAATGTCATGCCCAAATCCATATTCTCCAACCTTGGTCTAGGTCCCTTGCACCCAACGGGTGTTGTCATTCAGTTAGCCAATCGAAGCACAACCAGTCCTGATGGAATAATTGAGGATGTCCTTGTCCGAGTCAATGATCTTATCTTCCTTGCTGATTTCTATGTCCTTGACATGGAAGGTGAGACAAACTCTTCTCTATCTCCCCTAATTCTAGGAAGACCATTCCTTATGACATCTAAAACCAAAATTGATGTCCATGCTGGCATCTTATCCATGGAATTTGGAGACCAACTGGTCAAGTTCAACATTTTCCAAGCCATGCGATACCCATCTAAGGATCACTCTGCATTCTCAATCCATGTTTCTGAAACTCCCTCTGAGAGTGTGTTGAATCCTAATCCATCATGTTCTTCCTGTTCTACTAATAGAGGAGTTTGTGAATATTGCATCCTCATTAACCAAGTGATTAATGGTGAAATTGATGTTGACATTACAAATGCAAACTCCATTGATCTAAAGGATCTTGAAAACTATTTGGAATCTCATCTCACCTCTGACCTCCAATTCTCCAACATGGATGGTAATGAGGAAAATGAACTAGAATGCCCATTTGTTGATTCAGATCAGATTATCCCACATTCATCCTTTCCTATCCATGATTCTGAAAATTCTGTTATATGTGAAGTGAACCTTGAACCAATGTGTTTATATTGTCCTGATGGTAGTGATGTTTGTGATATTTGTACCCTAATTAATAAAGTGATCACTGGTGAGGTTGAAATTGACCATTCTTTGGTGAACAACATTGAAATAAAGGATATTGAAAATTTTATTCAGTCTTATGACTCCACTGATCCTCATTACTTTTCATCGGTAAGTGATGAAATAAATGAGTCAAAAACAATTGGGATCTCATACTCTGCTTTTGTGTTATCTGATCCTTACATAAATGAACCATCAGAATTGAGCCATCTTCCTGAATTTCCAAGAATAGAAAACCATCACTTTGTGGATAAAATCATTCCTCAGGTTGAAGACCAAAGTGAGGATATAAATATTCTCTTTCCAACCCCATTGAATTGCAAGCACACCAACAAGGATGAGAAGAAATTATCCAATGAATCATCAGGCCTCCCAAAGAAAAAGTTTTTCTGGAAGCACACTGGAGTTGAGAAAATACGATGGCCACCGTCAGACTATGGGTAGTCCACTGCAATTGTCCAGCTGTAGACAAATAAATGCAGCGCTTCTTGGGAGGCAACCCATGTTTTCTTTTACTTTTATGAAATTTCAATTTCTTTTTAGATTTTCATTAGATGAATAATGAATTTTATTTTTTAGGTAACTTCCCACTGTCCTGGAACCACCTCGACTTCCACCGAATCCCCAAATTCTCTAGCCGACCCACCACTAGATGGAGATGGAAACCCACCAAAATCCAAACCAGGGGGAACCTCTTTCCCTTTAACTATCTCTATCTCTTCCTCTCTCTACCTCTTTCTTATTATTCCTCTCTATTTCATTTTTTTACCACTTTATTCATCAAACCCTTTCCTTTTCTCTTTCTTGTGTGGGTGTGTATTTTAAAAAAAACCCTTAAAAACAAAAAAAAACAAAAAAAAAAACACAATTACTTAAAAAAAATTACAAAAAAAGAGTCATGCTTACTCACCATCGAGTTTTGAAATTTTGTCCAACCATTTTGGGGAGTTAACAGACATGTTTTCATCTCAAAATTTTTGTATTTTCATCATGACTTTGGATAAAGAATTTTGTGTCAAAATTAACAAATTTTGAATGCTCAATTTTTGATTTGGAAAATTATTTTCCCCAACCGCGAGAACAAACATTTGCTTTCATGCCAAGGCCACCTATGGCCATCTTTTCAAAATGTGTGTTTTCACCCCCATTTGTGAGTCTTGATTTTGTGGACCTTCGAGCTGAATTTCCTACCTTAGTGTGTATTAATATGATAGAGCCATTTTCTGAACCACATGAAAATCACAATAGCCAAATAGCCTCCCATAACCGTTACATTAATCCTCCTTTTGAAAGCCCCTTCAAGCCTATGAAAACCTTTTCTTTTATAGCCACATTACAAGCCCAAATACCTTATCCCACCTAATATCAACATGGATTTTCATTGCATAAGTTTTTGAAATTTAAGTGTGGGGGGGAATGGATTTCATTTTTGGGTATCATTTCCTTACTTTCTGGTGTGTTATCATATTCTTGAGGGCAAACATCCATTTTAGTGTGTGGGGGAGGTTTTCATTCAGTGAATGTATTGTACAAATGATATTGAAAAGTGTTCAAAAAAAATTCAAAAAAAAATCAAAATAAAAAAAAAGAAACAAATGGGTTGTGTCTTGGGTAGGTCAAAAATCACTCTTCCTCAACCTTTGATCTTGTTATAACTATTACAATTAGTGTCGTGAGGAGATCAAACATGGGTTGGGATATGAGTGTGAGATTTGTTTCAAGGTCAACTTTCGAAAAAACAAAGAAAAAAAGAGGAAAAAAAGAACACTTGCATTATATTCTTATATCATTGGGAGAAGTTTGGTGGTTTGTAAATATTTCATCTTCTCATCCCCTTCATATTTTCTTCCTCTATTGTGTCTTTCTTCACACAATCATTCCCTTGTAAATATGTGTTTTCATTTCCTTCCATGTTTTATTTCAAAAAAATGTGCATTGTTTTTCTATGTTGGTATTTTAACCCTCTTATTCTCTCTCTTGGACATTATATTCCTACCGTCCCATAGCCACAAAAAAACCCCTTAAAAAGACCTCTTGATTCTTGTGCACTTTGGATAGGGATTGGAAGCTGAGAGCTCTTTTCAAACTCTAATATTTTCACTTTTGGTTGGTGAAAGAGTGAACCTCCACAAATAAATTTTATCATCTTGAGAGGTGTGAGTTTTGAGTGTCCACATTTTCCATTTCTAAACTTGAGCATGGAAAAATGAATTAGTTTTGGAACATTGTTTCTGTAACAACTTGTGGTGGATTTCAAAATGGATGAGTGAAATAGTCTAAACCTCCCCTGATTGGAGAAAACAAAATTTTAATATTTGTTGGTGAGTGAAAATGATTTTGCCATGTTTTTATATTTGTTGCACATGAGGACATGCACAAAACTAAGTGTGGGGGAGTTGATGTTATTAATATTTTCATGACTTATTATATTCCCCCTTTACTGATTTTATATGAAATGTGCATAATTTGTGTGAAATATTAATGTTTTAATATTAAATATAATTTTTGAGCATTTTTAGAAGTAGTCCAATTGAGTCAGTTTAATGTTTTAATAATAACTGTTACTATACTGATTCAAATTGTGTGGTTCTTGTTTTTTAGGATTCTCCTTTCAATATACAACATTTCATTAGAAGGAACCATGATCCAATTCTTCCATTTGAAGGGTCATATGGTCCTCACAATCAAGAACAAAGAATCTGTGAACAAACTGGACCAGCCTTGAAGATTGATTTACTGGGCTCAATCCAGAAGTCCAAAAACATTAACTCTCCACCATAATTCGGGGGACACTACATGTCATCTTGGATAAAAATGTCAAGGCCCAACTCCAAATAAAAGGGGCCCAACATATGCTTTGAAGTCCAGCCCACCATTCTGGCCGAGAATTAAAATCAGTATAGTATGCATGACATATCTCATGATGTAAGCATGAAATAGAGCTGAGATTTTGCAGTGTGAAAGAGGAGATATAGGCGGAAGACTTTGTTGAAGAAGTCATTCGGATTTGAAGGCATCTTCCTATTCCAAAATCCATTCACATTTTGGCCATCGAAAAAGCATGGATAGAAATGGACAGTTTACCTTTGTTTAATAAAACCGCCATAACTTTGGCTCCACTTGTCCAAATGCCTCCAAATTTTGAGAGTAGTCGTACAACATTATTTTATACAACTTTGAAGAAGGATATATTTGAATATTTTTCTGTCTGAATAGCCAAATTGGCGATTCAAGTGGAGGGACAGATTGGGAATGCAAACAATCCACTCCTTGGGCTATAAATACTCTCCCCTTCTCTCCTTGAGAGGGGTTGGCATTTCAGAAGAGAGGAGAACATATTGGAACGACCAAGGCCTTGACAAAGGCTTGGGAGGATCTTCCATACTCAAGTTTTCACTTGAGAGACCTTTCCTCCTCTCTTTGTTTTCACTTACTTTTGTGTCCTTCATTTTTGTAATTTTGTAAGTCCTTTATTTTGTAATTCTGTTTTAATGAAAGTTACTTCTTCAATATATCTTATTCTCATCCACCTTCTGTAGTTTAATATTTATGTTCTTAAAATAGTTTAAATTCAGTTGAATCCCCTTCCCTTCTTTTGCTTCCTCATTCAATCGAAAATCCGTTTTTAATTATCATCATCGTTCGTGTGTGTGTGTCGACGTACCACTCTTTTCTAATCCCTTTCTTTTTCTTCTATTATTAATTTATCATCATAATTATTATATACAGAATATTAAACACCCAAATGTCTGAGTAAATATCTCATTGGGGTGAGTTATAATTTAGGGATGTTAAGTGATTGAGAGTATTTGCTCGATGAGTATTCGTTAATTTAACATTGTGTACGTTGGACTTAATATGTCATGGATTAATGACATATTTTGTTTAGCAAGTGGTTTCCATGGATTATTGGAACCATAAATACACTACCATAAACAAGTACTGATTGAGTTTAGAATCCTAGTTAAGTTAAGGCTTGGATTAAAGTTGTAACACTTAGGAATTCTAATCGACGTCAACTTGTGAAGTGGGTGTTAATTTAAATGCAATATAAAGAAAATCTCAAGGATATCACAAGCTTAACTCCCTAATAATGAACTCACCCCAATTATTATAAATTTGTTAAATCAATCATAATCAATTAGTCATTTCAATTAAGCTCTGCAAACAAACCCCCTTAATCAAAATACAATCAACTAAAAACAAATGACTATTACAAAGTTTCATCGCCGAGGATTCGACCCGAGTGCTGCTATACATATTAGCAGAGCACCGGAACTTTGACCGGTCGATAGGCGACAATCGACCGTGCGTTTCAAATGTGGAATATGACCTTTTGGGATTTGCCTATAAATAGAAGGAGTATTCAAGGAGAAGGATGTAGCATCCCCGACCTGATTATCCACCTGAATAGTGTTATTGGTCTAGGTGCCATTGGACTTAGGTGCACCTTCTCAAATACCAAAGGTTTCTTACTAGTAGTGATGTTGTAAAAAGGGAAAAGTGGGGAGGCTATACCCTCAAGGGATGATATAAAAATGGTTTGAGCAGAGATAAATATGACATGCAGTGGAAATACAAACTCAACAAAATCAAGCCAAACCTTCCAATGGTGGAATCATAATCAAAACTTGCAATAGATAAAGCGTAATGAATAACAGTAGCTGAAATAAATAAATAGCCAACATATCACTTCCAGCTACTAAAATAGAGCATGCATCCAATACAAGTCATACAATACAATATATAGAAGGGGCCAAAAATGACTGACCATAGTATATGCATATATATAATCATGATTAAATAAAAAAACCAAAAAATAAATATTCAACTGAGGCAGGAACCTCAAGGTCCCCTGCTATCCATCCAATCCAACTCAAACTAATATCCAACTCCAGAGCCCAAACACTTACCTGAACATAAAAACTTAAAGTCCACACGCATCATAAAGGGCCCGTGTAGGGTGTGAGAACAAGTCACATTAGGGTACCACCCACATGTGAATACCCAATATATGTGTTTAAGCAGGTGTGTAATATAATAAGAAAAAAACTCATGCAATTTAAATAAAAGAAACAAGATTCCCAAGTGCTCAATAGCTACCAGGAAGCTGTCAGCTGCTTCGACCAATACTAGAATCACTGAAGAGGAGAGGATCCTTGGACCATGGAAAAAGGTATCCCCTAATTTCAAATATCCCCAGGTGAACCCTTAGGTTCCACCTCCAATAAAGTAACCCGAAACCTTGTGCCAACTGACACCTTGTGTCCCAAATCAAGTAATCAAATGTCCCGAAGGCATGCCCAAACAAATGTATCTGGTCCCTCAGACCCCTGATTGAAAGAAACCCTCAGTTTGAAGCCTGAAATATGGAGGAATAGTAATATCTACCCTCAAAGTGAAATTACCATTAACTCATAGTGGCGATCCACACATGTTCCAAAAATCTCCAAACATCGTCGAAGGAGTCTCTGGGTGCTAGCACGAAAGATCCTTGCACTTACATTATCCACCTCGATCACCTCTAGAATCGCTTCCAAAGCGTTCTTCTTGATTTGGTGGAGAAGGATTTATCTCTATTCTTGGGAGAGTTCTTGGATAAGGGAGATATATAGGCTTGAGAGGATTCTACAAGATTGTTGTTCATAACCGAATAGGTTGATGAGAAATTAATATAATTGAGTATTTATATTTCTAGGGTTAAAATAAAATAATTACACAAGTGCCCTTATTATTTATATAATCCTTGAAAAACCCCATGTCAAATAATAATAATAATAATATTATTATTTTTTGACATGTGCTTAACTTGCGACTTATAATTAAATATTATATAATTAAATAATATTTAATATTATTATTTCTCACCAGACCATTAAACTCAGTCCGCTATTCCTCCAAAATATTTATCAGGCCTTGAATAATGTCTATTTATTTATTAAATAAATATCACTACATTATTCACCAATAAATAAATCAATATTATATTCATTAAATAACAAATAAATATTTATTAAATATTCCGCTCACAACATATTCTATCGAATAACTAGTGAAAGAATAATTATGATCAAGCATACATGGATAATTATTAAACCATGTATGGGAATAATATTTATTCAACCTATTATATAAATAATAATAAGATTATATTATTTAATTGATATTTTGGATACACTTAGCATGTAACCCTCTAGGTCACTTTCTCAGTGACATTAGGCGAAGCGGCCTAAAGTCCAACACTACTGTAAATGGAGGATATACCAACGGAAATTTTCCAATGGTTTTCATAAACCGTTAGAATAGGGATGTTGAGAGATCATTACCCAATGGTTTTACTAAACTGTTGGAATAGAAATTTTAAGATGAGTTTTACCCAACAGTTTTATCAAACCATTGGCATAGGTGAGTTTTATATGGATTTTAACCAACACTTTTATCAAAATGTTAGGATAGGTGAGTTTGAGGAAGGCTTTCCCAATGGTTTTTTAAACCGTTGGTAAAGCTTAACTTTCCCAACAATTTTTTAAAACTGTTGGGAATTTTTCCCCATAAATTGTCAATAGAGCCAATCCCCCATCCGCACGATTGCAGGCTTAAAGCCGAGACCTAAAGCGAAGCTCTCTCGCTCGGAAAATTATTCTACTAGATCCATCTTCAACCAGAAAATTGTTTTGTTCTAAACTTAAAATCTGTAAGTTGTACCTTAGGTTTAATGTTTTGCATCTATTTTTTTTGTTTTGATTTGGCCTAAACCCGAGGTCCATGCAGTATGGTATACCCAACAATTGAAATTTTATTTGTTTTCTATTTTTGTTCTACACTTCAACTGTCATGATTGTGTGAATCAACTTTATTTGAAGTATTTATAGCCACTCCTTTATAGAGTTAGTGAACCATATGAAGGGATTGGGGCCAGTTAGAGTAGTGGTGTAAGTGGTTTTCAATTTTTTAGCGGGGTGATATGATAGTTTCTATAGACTTTATTTTACTTTATCTTAACTATGTGTAATTTTATGTTTGTATCTATTTAGTTTAATTTGAGCCTATAATACTTATTTATCATATTCCTAAGGTTAATAAGCTTTTTTACAAGTAAACCATCATACTATAACACTCATATGGACATATTCTTAAGAATAATCCATGTAAATTCTTGTTGGATATGTTGTTAATCATATAAAAGGTTTTTTATAAATAATTCTAATATATGAAGTATTTAACATTTGGTGGGGATGTGGAGGTAGAGGTGAGGTGGGGGGGGGGGTGTACAGGTGGGGGGTGGGCTGTGCAGGTGGGGGTGTGTAGGTCGGGGGGGGGGGGGGCTATACAGGTGGGGGGGTGGGGGGTGGGGGGAGGGTGGTTATGCAAGTGGGGGTGGGGTGGGGGTGGGGTGGGGGTGTACAGGTGGGGGGTGGGCTGTGCAGGTGGGGGTGTGCAGGTTGGGGGGCGGGGGTGTGCAGGGGGAGTCTGCTGGGTTAGAGGTGGGGGGGGGGGGCTATACAGGTGGGGGGTGGGGGGTGGGGGGTGGGAAGGTGGTGGTGGGGGGTGCAGTGGGTGGGGGGAGGGGGTTTGCAGGTGGGGGGGGGGTGTGCAGTGGGGGAGGGGGATGTGCAGGTGTGGGTGTGTAGTGGGGAGGATTCTGTTGGGAATGAGGTGTGTGTGTGGGGGGGGTGAAGGTGGTGGTGGGGGGTGCAGTGGGTGGGGGGAGGGGGGTGTGCAGGTGGGGGGAGGGGGATGTGCAGGTGGGGGGAGGGGGATGTGCAGGTGGGGGTGTGTAGTGGGGAGGAGTCTGTTGGGCGTGAGGTGTGTGTGTGTGTGTGTGTGTGGGGGGGGGGGGGTGTATAGGTGGGTGGGGGGGGGGGGATGTGCATGTGGGGGTTGTGTAAGTGGGGGGGGGGGGTGTAGGTGGTGGTGGGGGGGTGTGCAAGTGGGTGGGGGCGAGGGGAGTGTGCAGGTTGGGGGGGTGGGCAGGGCAGGTGGGGGTCTGTTGGGGGGTGAGGGGGGGGGGGGGGGGTGTACAGGTGGGGTGGGGTGTGTGCAGGTGGGGGTGGGGGTGGGGGGGGGGGGGCTTTGCAAGTGGGGGGGGGGTGCAGGTGTGGGGGGGTGTTATGCAGTGGGTGGATAGGAGGGGTGTGTGCAGGTGGGGGGATGTGCAGTGTGCAGGTGGGGAGGGGGGCTGTGCAGGGGGAGTCGGTGAGGTGGGGAGGGGGGGGGGTATAGGCGGGAATTCATCACTTCCATAGTTCTCCAATAAGCACTGTTAAGTCATCACTTCTAGAGATTTGGATAGGTCTGAGGCCTCTTTGGTTTTGGTTCTTGTCTAGTCATCTTGATGAGTAAGACATCACATGATCTAAAAGTGACATCAACTATAAAGGATGAATTCCTTCTCCCACAACACATTTTTCTAGAAAGAATATATCATTGGAAGGTGATGGGAGCCTTTTATAATCCTTTCATATAGAGACCAGGGGAGGAAAATATCCATATATATCCACCTAGATCAGGGACCTACTACCACATGCACGTCCTATATTCATAAGACTATATCTCCATGCATTAAATGAATAGTGATTCTATCTAGACTTCAACTTCTAATGAAATCCTAAATTTAATTCATGTCATGATGAAAAAAATATCGAGGAATCCATAAAACTTCATATAGGAAAACACCCTTAATCATCATGCCATGATGATGAAAATCCTTAAAAACTCATTACCATACATCATATCATTCCTAATAAATACCTATAAATATTCACTAACCCATATTCCTTCCACCAGAATTCAATGCCCCAATATTTTCCCAATTAAAAACTTGATACCATCATGTTATCCAGTCACCAATCCTACCAAATTGGATTTTCACTAAAAAAATACTGCTCTAATCCTTAACACCCATTGTTT